>JAKTVI010000015.1:0-244070 GCA_030557115.1 Insectozyma chauliodis | reverse complement strand
GTCTAATTCTGAAACATTTACACAATGTCCTTCTCCACATCCTCCTTATAGACAAGATCCAATTTAACCAAGATATACTGGCCCGATCCGGTGTATGGACCCTGCAGGCTAGGATGGAAGGAACTCGTAATTCCGTATTCTAACTGACCAATACTTCTAACATAAAAGTTTCAAGTGCGCCAAAATTTCGGTACACTTTGTGGAATCGCTAACTAATTTAGTGCAAAGAGTTAGTTATTATTCACGTATCATAGAATGATAGTTTCGGTGTTTGCAAACCAATATCAGGAATTAATGTGAGTGTTATTATTCTAGGATTCATGCGGGTTATTTTGTTAGGTTATTGTGTTATAGTTAGGTAAACCTACAGTTAAGAGTTGGATTAGGGATTTCGTACTATATAAGGAATGGGATTTCCTGGTTTACTCAACATGGAAAAATAAGGAAAATAGTGGGTTTTATAAGTAGTTAGTACTAGTATATTCTAATATTGAAATAACACATAGTTGTTAGTGAAACATCTGGTTCAGTGATTCTACTTTATATTATTATAAGACGGAGCAATGTCTTCAAGTACACAGTATTACAACCAATTAGTAGGTAATACAATAGAGTGTTTCCTTGATGATGTTTAGTCAAGTGATTAGTTAAATACTCATCCTGTTTTTGCAAAACTAACTTCTCGCTCAACAGTAGCAGCGAACTATTGACAAAGAATCGTACCTAATACATCGATTCTGTAGAAGAACCAAAATGTGAAGTTTTACAGGTATTGACTTACTGCGTGCTGCAGTCTATGGGCAAATAGAATTCTGCTCATTACTTTTATGAATTTTTCATATATTATATTAAAAAAATTTATAGTTAAAGGAATAATTAGATAAGGGTTAACCATCCCCCCAGCCCTCTTCCTTTGTCTGCTTTAGAACTCTTGTTTCAGTAAACATATGTATCATAATAATGTAGTTAAGAATGTAAGCTACACAATTTATTTTCATATATCGTATATCACGATGCTAGTTAGCGTAGTTTCAACAATTTGAGTAACTTTTCTTATCGACAAATTATTCCCACTAAAAGCTGCAAGATAAAACACCGATTGTAGAAATTCTAGGAACCATAATATTAAACAATTATTATTCACCTAGCCCGACGTAATAGGAATATTATAGACTGTAACGCATTGATAATTCTTAAATTAAAGAATGAGACCAACAGTAAATTTGTGGAATATAACATATTCAACATTGAATGATTATGTGGGCTTTTCCTTCCGGTTGTAAATAAATGATAAACTTAACAATAAGTACCACAAAACCAATTTAACCAAAAGCCATAATGTCTCACTCTACCTTTTAAACTATAATAATTGCTAATAAATGCGCCAAAAGTACATAGTTTGGCAACTTAGGAGAGAGCTTTTCACCTGTGTATTTACAATTCGTCTTTTGTTATTTTATTAACGGTATCTTTGGAGTTTTCAAGAAAGTATCTTTTGACGCTGTTGTAATAATCATAGACATCTTCCCATGGTAATGTGAAATTTGCTTCAGCTACTTCTTCTGGTGAATAATGGTCAGGACTATCTTCTTCGATGTAATCAATTGATCCAAACAAATACGATGCCATTTCATCACTGTAAGCTAAATCGTCTGCAGTTGGCTCAGAACTATAGTAAGTTCTATTAGTTAAATACCATTTATCGCCTTTTTTGATATCCATGCCAGTGAGTTCTTTATAAACCAAGTCACCAACATTCAAATTATCAGGCCCACTGATATATTTGACTTTTCCAGTTGATGGTCCTGATGTAATGACGTATGGAAAAGTGACTTTTTCAGCAAATATAAGTTCTGTATCACTATGGGCAGCTTCACTTGTAGCTGTCGTAAACGCGCTAGTAATACTGATTAAAGTAAGAATTATCAAGTAAAACTTCATCACCAAAAAAAAGGTAGAAATATGTTCTACTGATTAGAAGTGTTGTGTTCAAGGAAATCTTTAGGTCATTTTATAAATTTTTACAATTCATGCAGTCAAAATTTAAAAGTCAAATTGACTTACACATGGCAAAAAAGTTGTGCCGCGTTTTGATAACAAACTATGTAATTATGCCAAAGTGCTTATATTATAGAATAATTGCATGAGTTACATGCAGTGTTCAAATTTGGAAAATTAAAAATAAATGAAAAATAAGGACTCTATAAATAAACTTGAGTGGAACTATAGTGAAGTTGCAAAACAGAATTTTTTTCCTGAACAATCAGAATTTTACAAAACAGGGATTGATATGACTCAGGAAGACAAGGATTTTTTCTTGATTGTATTTGCTGTGTACGTAATCATATTTGTGTCAGTGTTAATTTGGCACAAGGTATGGTGATAGAATGAACTATAGTAATTTATTTTTTTCGAATTATCGTGTATTATGCTGAGTTTCAACTTAATCAGCAATTTGATACACGGCATCAGAAGAAATGCTTGCATAGCTCACACTGTTATACATAAGGCATCAGAAGACATGATTGCATAGCTGGAACTATTATATATAATGTTGTCATATATATTATACGTTGAAATTTTTAAGTGACTAGCCCGATTCCATTTCTCCACTGATAGATGAGTTTTTTGGTACTGTAGCTTATTTCAGGAAAAGGATCTGCCGTCAAATCAACTGACAGCTTTCAAAAGGACCGAGAAGGAAAATAATACCTTCTCCATTAAATATAAGTTACACAAAGCAAGATTTTGACAGAAAATTGACGTGGAGAAGTTGTTAGGAACAATAAGATGTTAAGGACGGTACTGCACATAAAATATTTAAACATCGGGAATAAATTTACATACTCGACTAGTGTTGCATTTAATGTAAGTATAGATTAGATAAATTATTCCCGAAAACGCATAAACTCGTTGCTAACAAATAAAGATCCCGTTGTCCCTGACAACTTCTCTACGTTATTTGTTGCAATAGATGCTAAAAATTGCTGGGTGTACTCCAAATCAGTTTGACATTTTTCAATTGACGATTCACAACAGTAAGGTTTGCAAAATTAAACTTTATATTATGGGTTAAATTTTTCAACATTCTGAAAAGCGTGCATTGTTTGAACACTCAAGAACTAAAAAAGTTTGAAATCTTATAAATAAACTCGAAAAGAACATATATTTATAAACACCCTCTGCGCCTTTGAAAATTTTGATATAGAGAACCAAGATGATGGATGGTGACAAAGAAGCTTTTTGATTTTATTTACAATTGGTTTAATCATGTTCGCGGCACTCATCATTATGCACAAGCTATGGTGAGGTACTATTTATGTTTCCGAAAAAGGGCCTGTTTATGTTAACGTTACGTGAAAACTTGGTAGACGATCTGATGCGGCCATATGTATTCCAAATTTGCAGATAATTGTAACAAATGATTCTTGTCTGTATATCATTCTAGTGAAATTATTTGTCATTGTATTGGAATATTAAACCGCAAATTGATTCTAGCGATTGACTAATGATAATGTGATAGTTTCACTGCTTTATTAGAAATCCTCCGTATTAGAAGACATATCTTGAATTATGAATAATGTAATCATACATACTTTTGAGATTTTGTTCAACTAATGAGCACAGTTCTATTTGCTTTATTTTTATTTTACATAGTTAAAAGTATATCTTTTTAGTAGCAGGTCAACTCATAGCAAATATACAGTTTTCTTCCATGGACCATATGTTTTGATTCAGGAGTGTACCAGTCTTTTTAAGAAGAAAGGACTTACTGGTTAGGGCATACTTTAAATTGTATTCACCGCCTTTTTATTTTTCTTAGAAAGATGAATCTAATAAACATAAATTTATTCTCAAAAACAATTTTACTATATGCAAGCACCGGACGTGTCTTTACGTTCGTTGGCACAGGACGTTCCTTTTCGGGTTGATTAGTTTTTGAAGTTTTGTATAACCAATTTATCTAATACTAAGTTCTATAATTGTGAATTCGGAGAATGAGAGAATGTTATTTTTTTTTTATGTGGTAGAAATTCATCCTACTTTTTAATCATTTTCAAATTAATGAATTGATGACTACAAGCTCGAAAATATTACCATCAACAACGAAGTCTTTGACAAATGGTGCTTTCATTGCAAGGATCTTTTTGATAAGATGTTTTTTTATCACCGCAAAGAAGGCCAAGCATATTATAAAATACAATTTAAATTCAGTAAACGAAGACTTCACTGGTGAGTACTTAATCTTATTTGGGTGGGTTTGTTGCAGCATATTGGTAATATATTTGAATTTCTGGAATTATTACTTGATTAATCGTGTCGATAAGTTGTCTAATTTGGTCCTAAATCGCGTCAAGCAGAGTACCATTTTATCTTATCTTATGCTAACTTGCAGTATAATCGTATCATATGTTATTATTTTCAAATAGTAAAAAGATTTAAAGATTTTAGGATATGTATAACATTTACCAAGGCACAAAAATTGACAGGAGGATGGTCAAGTTTTATAACTATTTTAGTATTACATATTTCATGTTGATAAGATAATATAAAGGATATGTTGAAAGGCTAGCATTGAATGGATAGTGAAGATCAGAGGAGAAGATTCAATACGGAATGAACATAATTAGCTCAAAGAAGTGAATTAGGACATAAGTTGTCCCCAGAAAAGCACTAATAAAGATTGATTGAACCTTTATTGGGTTAGTTTTCACGGAATTAGTATTGATTACTATCATGCGTTTTGATTTACAAAGAACAATGCAAGTAAATGCAACCCGCACGGGAACTGACAGATTACAACAAGTGTTACAGGATTGATTATTTCAGCCATTCGATGGAGCAGGGCCTAGTCCGATATCTACTCGTTTATGGATACAGACTGTAATTTCAATGGTGAGACAAGAATAGAAGCGTCAGTGTGTTCCTAAATAACATACGTGCGTATACATTTTTATAAAATAAATACTTACTCTAATTGAAAACCTCCTTTAAAAATTCTTTTTCTTCTGCCAAATGCATAGCTTTAGAACCAGCAGCTACAGATGCAGATGGATCTCTACCGGCATACCTAAGTGGTAATGACTCTTTACCAATTTCTTTCAATGTAGTTTGGATTCTTGGTGTTATAAAACTCCAAGCACCCATGTTTAATGGTTCTTCTTGACACCATACTAAATCATCGACATTTTCGAATGAACTCAATGAATCTTTCAATTGTTCGAATGGGAATGGGTGGATTTGTTCTAATCTAATGATTGCAACAGATTTATCGTCACCTCTTTCTTTAGTTAATGCAGCAAATACTTGACCTGAACATAAAACAACTTTCTTTACTTCGTCTTTGTTACCCAAAACATCTTCAATAATCCATCTAAAGTGTGACTCACCTGTGAATTCACTTAAGTCTGATTTAGCCAATGGGTGTCTTAACAAGGATTTTGAGAAAAACAAAATCAATGGTTTTCTGAATTGACGATGCATTTGTCTTCTTAATAAATGGAAAATATTAGCTGGAGTGGTTGGGTATGCAACTTGCATGTTACAATCTTGATGTTGTCTTTCCAATTTTTCTGGTGAAGGGAAATATCTTGGGTCTTCGTTACATAATTGCAAATATCTTTCAATTCTACCTGATGAATGTTCTGGTCCTTGACCATCGTAACCGTGAGGTAATGACAAAACAACACCTGATCTTTGTTTCCATTTAGATTCGGCACCAGCAATAAATTGATCAATAACGACTTGTGCTGTGTTTGCAAAGTCACCAAATTGAGCTTCCCATTGAACCAAAGCATCTGGGGATGTCAATGAGTAACCGTATTCAAAGCCTAAAACACCGTATTCTGATAATGAAGAATTGGATATATCAAAGACACCTTGATCTTCACTTAAATTGGATAATGGTGTCCAAGTAGACTCACTATTTTGATCGTGCAAAACAGCGTGTCTTTGGGAAAAGGTACCTCTTTCAACATCTTGACCTGAAACTCTGACGTGGTATCCTTCTAGAGCTAAAGAACCGTATGCTAAAGCTTCACCAGTTGCCCAATCAATACCTTTACCTTCCTCAACGGTCTTTTTTCTAGAGTTTAAAATTCTTTTCAAATTTCTGTGAATTTCAAATCCTTCTGGTGCTTCACTGATTGCTGTACCAATTTTTTTCAAGATTTCTTCATCAACTGCAGTTGGTAAATGAGGTAACACTTCGGTGGCCAATTCTTTTGGAGATTTGAAATCTTCCCAAGGAGTAGTTAACCATTCTCTAGAAGTTGGTTGGTATTCTTTAGCTTTTGAAAATGATTCTTCTAATATGTTCCAAACCCATTTTTTGTGTTCATCAATATCTTCAGTTGAAAAAGTACCTTCTTCAACTAATTGTTTAGAATATACATCGATGACTGATGTCTTTTTAGCAATGGATTGATACATGACTGGTTGAGTGAAAGCTGGTTGATCGGTTTCATTATGACCGTGTTTTCTATAACCAACGACATCAATAATCACATCTGAGTGGAATGTGGCTCTCCATTCAGCAGCTAAATTGAAAACAAATGTACAAGCTTCAACGTCATCAGCATTGACATGGAAGATTGGAGCATTGATTGATTTGGCGATATCAGATGGATATAAAGTAGATCTTGCAAATCTTGGATCAGTAGTGAAACCAATTTGATTGTTGACAATAACATGAACAGTACCACCAGTTGAATATGCTGGTAAGTTTGCAAATCCCATTGTCTCGTAAACAACACCTTGAGCTGCAAATGCGGCATCACCGTGCAACAAAACACTCATTGCTTTTTTGAATTCACCAATGTCACTTTTGTATTGTTGAATAGCTCTGGTTTTACCCAAAACAACACCATCTTCAGATTCCAAATGGGATGGATTGGCGACAATTGATAAATTGACGTGTTTACCAGATGTGGTTGGTCTTGCGTAGTTCATACCCAAATGGTATTTGACATCACCTGAACCTTCATCAAACTCTTTTGAACCAGTAAACTCTGAAAAAATGGATTCGTTTGGTTTACGGACAACATTTGACAACATATTCAATCTACCTCTATGTGGCATACCGATGACTACATCTTCAACTCCGTATTCGACTGAAGTATCAATTAAAGATTTCATACCTGGAACAACAGCTTCAGCACCTTCCAAACCAAATCTTTTATCATTTGGAAATTTAGTAGACAAAAATGATTCAAATGAAGTGGCCCAGATAAGTCTATCCAATATTTGTCTTTTTTGATCTGCGGAATATTTGTATGGGTTTGGAATTTCAATTCTTTCTCTTAACCAATCACATTGTTCTTTACTTGGAATGTGTACATACTCTACACCATAAGATGAACAGTATAATTTTTCACAATTATTTACAATTTCTCTTAAAGTCATGGCTTTTTTACCACCTTGTGCAAATCTTGGTAAAATACCAGGTCCTAAAGTGATTTCTTTGTCTAAATCCTTTTCGGTGAAACCGTAATATTCCAATGTTAATTCTTTTGGTACATCTGCGTTGTCACCAAACGATATTCCTAAAGGATCAATTTTGGCTTTTTGATGACCTCTAACTTGGAACGCACGGACTAACAATTGAACTTTCAAATGAGTAACAACGTCTTCAGTTATTGGGTTTTGACCAGGAAAGAATCCAGCAGCACCACCTGAAACAGTAGGAACAATAGTTGGTGGAGCTTGGAAAGCATTGCTTGGTTTGACATTGTCATTTTCTATATTTTTGAAATACGCGTTCCATGAAGCATGGACGCTGGTAGGATCTTGCCTCCAGGCATCATACATCTCATCGACATAATTGGAATTGTTACCTTGTAAAAAAGTATCGGTTGCGAAACTCCTGAATAGATTTTTATTGACAAACTTGTAATTTGCTTTTAACAACTGTGCACGTGGAGTGGCACATCTTAAAGCTCTAAGCATATTTAATTAGTGTCTATAACTGGTATGTATTTGTAACCAGGTTAATTGGTTTAAATTAAAAGCAAATTGAGAAAATTTTGTTGGTTGATCACAATGTTATATACAAAAAAAATATAACCCATCTTACATATTTTTTAACTTTCTCCTATAGGTCCGGGATTTTTTGGCAGTCATCATACCAAACTCCATGACACGTAGATTCAACAATGACTCAAACGGTGTAGACTGGCCGATCTTGATTCATAATAGACTTTGTGTTTACATTGTAAGATTCCGAGGGGAAAGAAAACAAATTTTACTTCAAAATGGGTTGCAATTTATTTACTTACTTATAAGGAACTCATTGCGAAGTATATACATGAAGTTATAAAAATTGTTTAGCTTTTCTTCTAAACGCATTGCAATCCCTTAACCATTGTCTATAATCTTTAAGCGAGTATATTCTTTCTCCGTAATAATCAGGTATTGGATTGGAAAAACTCTGTGCTGAAGGGTCTGGCCTATTTTTAATCAATCTAGACAAAAACTCGGTGTTTTTGACATTAAAAGCTGACAATTTAGATTTATTGATTAACTTAAATACACTGGTGCCAATTGTTGGACCAACCAAATAACCAGCAAACCCTCCTAAACAGACTGCACCTCCCATGACCATCAAAGGATCAAACCCCATGATTGGTTTTTCAACATCTATTTCGATGTTACCAAGATAATTTAATGTTAAAAGTGCACCTCCAAGACCAGTAAATACTCCAGAGACCATGTTGATTCTATTTCCTTGTTTTTTTAATTTGAAATAATCAACCCATGTTAGTGGCTGAGCTTGAGATGTGGAATTAAATCTTATAGATGTAATAGCTCTTCTAGTTGCCTTGCTATAAACACCTATTTGAAACATTGTGCTAACTGATGAAACTTTTTTCAAATCACTTCATTTATTCAACAGCGCACCAAAACTAAATATGCACATAACAAACAGCTAAATTTGATAATTCAATGTAAAACCAAATTAGCATATTGAATTCAACATAAACGTTATATTCTACTAATTCTTACTAACTAGATCACAACATTTGTCTTTACATCATCCAGAGGTGAAATACGTGCAAAGTGCTCAAAATGGACAATCAACGCTATGTGAGAAAACAAACAAATAATTTTTCTATCACCGATTTTTATCTTGCACACTGGACTGATATAATTGTACAATGAACGGAAGTGTTGCGGTAATGAATGGTAGCTCGCCGGTTGAATATCCAAAGTCAAAGGAACAATTGAATGAGCTATTAAATAGATATTACAAGTATTCTAAAGAAGAAAAAAAAGATGAGAAATCTGATGAAGAAGATACAAGCCAAAAACTAGAAATCGAGTCTATTTTATCTAAAGTCAGCTTTCAGCAAGAAAATTTCAAAGCAAAAGAAGAAGAGTTTATGAATGATTTGCTAAATACTGAGGTTGACCAAGAATTGGATTTTGATTTATTTGAAAAACATATTGCAGCCCTTTTGTTGTTATCAAAAGATTACGATTTGAGTGAATCTTTACAAAATTCTTTTGGAGAGACCAAGATTGTACACGATATTTCTCTAGACGAAATAATGAATAAACTAACGAAGATCGAATTAGATTTTGAGGCAAGGGCGAAGAATTTAGGGATTGCCTCAAATGTGAAACAATCATCCATTGATGATCGCGCGGAGAGAATCATAAGTAACAAGATTTCACAAAGACTAAAAGAATTGGAAAATTTGCCAGGAAATTTAGGGACTTTTGGAGCTGAAAATGATACTTTAAAAATACAAGCTTTGATTGAATTAAAAAGTTTACAACTCTTGGCCAAACAAAAACAACTTAAAAATAAAATCTTGGTACATGAATCACAACAAGTCAAGTATTCTCATCCAAATTTGAAAAATTTACCCATATGTTTACTGGAAAAAAGACTGTTTAATATTAGGAACAAGATTGAGCAAAAAAATCCTCACTTGTTGGCTATACAATTGGAAGAATTGAAAAAACAAGAAGCAAAAGAAATCAGACGTCAAGCCCATATCAACAAGGTCGAGCAAATTTTGGACAGCTCTGTTGAAACTAGTAATGACAAATATCAAAAAGATTACTATAAGACCCATTATTTGTACAAGCAAATTAACAATCTACATCAAATGACCGAAAAGGAAGAGAGTAAAAAGTCAGAAAAAAATGCAAAACAAAGATTGCAAGCTTTGAAAGCCAATGATGAAGAAGCTTATCTCAAGTTATTAGATGAAACCAAAGATCATAGAATCACCCATCTTTTAAAACAGACCAACCAGTTCTTGGATTCTTTAACAGAACAAGTTAGAGCACAGCAGATTGAAGCTGAAGAAGGAGTGGCTCCAATAAAAAGTGGCACTCCAGAAGTTGGTACTAAACCTGTGGATGAAAAAGAAGAATTACGTGAAAAAACCGATTACTATGAAGTTGCTCATAAGATAAAGGAAAAAATCACTGAACAACCTTCAATTCTTGTTGGAGGTACATTGAAGGAATATCAAATGAAAGGTTTAGAATGGATGGTTTCGTTATACAATAATCATTTGAATGGTATTTTGGCAGATGAAATGGGTTTGGGAAAAACAATTCAATCTATTTCATTGATCACTTACTTAATAGAGAAAAAACATGAAAGCAAATTTTTGGTTTTAGTACCATTATCAACTATAACAAATTGGACGTTGGAATTCGAAAAATGGGCTCCTACGGTCAAAGTTATCGTATATAAAGGATCTCAACAACAAAGAAGAACAATGCAATCCGATATTAGATATGGAAACTTTCAAGTGTTATTAACCACTTATGAATACGTCATTAGAGAACGTCCGTTGTTGTCGAAATTTCAATACTCGCATATGATTATTGACGAAGGGCACAGAATGAAAAATGCCAATTCCAAACTTTCGCAAACTTTAAGACAATACTACAAAACGAAAAATAGACTTATTTTGACGGGTACTCCATTACAAAACAATTTACCAGAATTATGGGCATTGCTCAATTTTGTGTTACCAAAAATTTTTAATTCCGTTAAATCATTTGATGAATGGTTTAACACTCCCTTTGCAAACACCGGTACTCAAGAAAAGATAGAATTAACCGAAGAAGAGAGTTTGTTGGTTATCCGAAGATTGCATAAAGTTTTGAGACCATTTTTATTGAGAAGATTAAAGAAAGATGTCGAAAAAGATTTACCTGATAAGGTGGAAAAAGTGTTGAAATGTAATTTATCAGGTTTGCAATATGTGTTGTATCAACAAATGTTGAAACATAATGCATTGTTTGTTGGAGCACAAGTTGGTGGAGCAAAATCTGGAATCAAAGGGTTGAATAACAAAATTATGCAACTTCGAAAAATCTGTAATCACCCTTTTGTATTTGAAGAAGTTGAAGCAGTTTTAAATTCACAAAAATTGACAAACGATTTGATTTGGCGTGTTTCTGGTAAGTTTGAATTATTAGATAGAGTTTTACCAAAGTTTAAGGCTACTGGCCATCGAGTATTGATGTTTTTTCAAATGACCCAAATTATGGATATCATGGAAGACTTTTTAAGATGGAGAGACATGAAATATCTAAGGTTAGATGGTTCAACTAAAGCTGAAGATAGACAAGACATGTTGAAAGTTTTCAATGCACCAAATTCAGACTATTTCTGCTTTTTATTATCAACTAGAGCTGGAGGTTTAGGTTTGAACTTGCAAACCGCAGATACTGTCATTATTTTCGATACTGATTGGAATCCTCATCAAGATTTACAAGCTCAAGATAGAGCTCATAGAATTGGTCAAAAGAATGAGGTTCGTATATTAAGATTGATAACTAATGATTCTGTTGAAGAAGTCATTCTTGAGAGAGCTCATCAAAAATTGGATATTGATGGAAAAGTCATTCAGGCAGGAAAATTCGATAACAAATCGACGGCTGAAGAACAAGAAGCCTTTTTGAAAAGATTGTTAGAGGCTGACGCAAACGGAGCTGACGATGAAGACAATGATTTAGACGATGACGAATTGAATGAAATTTTGGCCAGATCAGAAGACGAAAAGATTTTGTTCAATAAAATGGATGAGCAACGTCATGAAAAGAAGTTGATTGAAAAAAACGAATTACCCAGCATATTTACTGAAGACATATCTCATCATTTCGAAAAAGATACCAAAGAATTGACGAAAATGAGAGACAAAAAGAAGGTTAAATATGACGACGGTTTGAGTGAAGCACAATGGTTGAAAGCAATGGATGACGATGAAGATACAGTAGAAGACGCCATTCAAAGAAAAGAACTGAGGATAGCAAAACGAAAGAGAAACAAAGCTATACGAGAAGGATTGTTGGAAGAAGATATCAACGATGACGAAGTTGACGAAGAAGACGACGAAGATTTCGAGGAGGCCGCACAACCGAGAAAAAGACACAAAGCCGATGAAGATTTGGCCAATTCTTGCAACGCCGTTCTTGACGAAATTGAACAATTGACCGACCCAGAAGATGGTCACAATATCAGTGAGATGTTTTTAAAATTACCTTCAAGAAAGCTGTATCCGGATTACTACAAAATCATTGAAAGACCAATCTCATTAAATCAAATCAGAAAACTGTTGGAGCAAGAAAAAATAGACTCCTTTTCAGAATTTCTTGCTGAGTTGAAACAAATGTGTTTGAATGCTAAAACGTATAATCAAGAAGGTTCGTTTGTGTATTCTGATGCAACCATAATTGAAAACTTAATAAATAGTAAGTAGCCAATCAAATACAAACAAAATTTGCTTACAAATATGTATGCAGGAAGCTGCAAAACAAGCAATTATACTCTCAAATTGGAAATATATTAGATATCACCACTTTTCAAATGTCCTCAATTGCCTTTGGAAGAGTTACTAGAACTTATAATTCAAATTTCGTTAAAGCATTAGCTGGTTTGGCTGGTACAGCGGCTGTTGCAACTTATTATTATCAAAACAACAGGAATGGTCCAGGACCGTTATTAAGTTTACTAGGCTCCACTGCTGATGTCAACGTTAGAAAAGCGCACGTTCCAAAGGGTAAAGGCTTTAAAGATTACCAAGAAGTATACAACTCAATTGCCACTAAAATTGGCGATAATTTAGAATTTGACGAAAACTCTGGTTACTACGGACAATTATTAAGATTGTCATGGCATACCTCTGGAACCTATTCCAAAAAGGACAATTCTTACGGTTCATATGGTGGAACAATGATATTTGCTCCGGAATCCACAGATGGTGAAAACGCAGGATTGGATGTTGGTAGAGATTTCTTGGAAGAATTCTTAACCAAATACCCATGGTTATCAAGAGGTGATCTTTGGACATTGGGTGGAGTTGCCGCTGTGCAAGAATCAGGCGGTCCAAAAATTGAATGGTTACCAGGTAGAGAAAATGACGAAACCGGTAAGAATATTCCTCAAAACGGTAATTTACCCGACGCCTCAAGAGACGGTAAGTATGTCAGAAATCTTTTCGCTAGAATGGGTTTCAACGATCGTGAAACTGTTGCTTTGATTGGTGCCCATGTTTTAGGAAGATGTCATAAACACAATTCTGGTTATGATGGTCCATGGACTATGCTGTTCAATGCATTTTCAAATGAATTTTACACCCAATTATTAGGTTCTTGGCACGTCAAAAAATGGGACGGTAAGAAACAATACGAAGATGATGCGACTGGAGATTTAATGATGTTACCTACGGATATGGCCTTAAAAGAAGAATCATATTTTTTGAAATATGTTAAATTGTACGCCGATGATCAAGATTTATGGTTTAAAGACTTTGCAGATGCTTATGCCAAGTTGATATCTAATGGTATTACTTATCCTAAAAATGAGAAGCCATACATATTTAAGACTTTGGACGAGCAAGATGAAGAGTAAATTAGCAACTATTTGAAATAGCAGTAATTGAAGAAATAAGTAAACACTTTTTTAAAGCAAATACCTGCGATTCTCTTACTTGTAATGTATCATTCTTTTCAAATAGGCTAATCGTGCTAGGACGAGCGATTTTCAAACAGATATGTAGAAAATTCTTTCCGAATTTACAAAGGATGCAGGCAAGAATGGAACAACCTCAAGACATTGAAATTTATTTAGACGGCCTTGAACAGTTCAAAGATAAGGCATGTGTTTGTGTGCACCCTGATTTTCAAATCTCGTCTCCATTCTTGTGTCCCTGGATTACACTGGGGACTACGTTGTTTATACCAGCCGACTCCCTTTTAATACGTATGTCAAACAAGTATATCCAAGAACGTCGGGTTTTAACCTCGCTATATCATTATTCCTTTCCAGCATTGTTTCGCATTCTGGCAGCAAATGTTTTTTTTTGTGAGCCCTAGTCCTAACTCCAATCACGTGTAGCTTCACTTTTTTTTGTGCGCATAGTTAACAACCTACCAAAAGAATTTTTAATTTTCATCATCTAGTAAACTTTAATACCACATTCACATTAATCAAGTGCATCAAGATGGTATGTTCAACTCACAAGCTACGGAGACTATATACGAAACCACAAGCTTATTCAATATCGAAATGTTACTAACATGTCTAGTCTGATCCAGTCACTATTAGAACAAGAAAAGTTATCACCAACCCACTTTTATCAAGAAGACAATTTGTCATTGACGTCTTACACCCAAACAGAGCTAACGTTTCAAAAGACGAATTAAGAGAAAAATTATCAGAAATCTACAAAGCCGAAAAAGATGCCATTTCAGTTTTCGGATTCAGAACCCAATACGGTGGTGGTAAATCTACCGGTTTCGGTTTAGTTTACTCATCAGTTGCTGATGCCAAAAAATTTGAACCAAAATACAGATTAGTCAGATACGGTTTAGCCGAAAAAGTTGACAAAGCTTCAAGACAACAAAGAAAACAGAAAAAGAACAGAGACAAGAAAATCTTTGGTACTGCCAAAAAAGCTGCTAAAAAAGCTGCTAAAAGAAATGCTGAGTAGATTTTGCTGTATATTTTTTAATATAAAATTATAATGTATCATATTTAACTAGCACCAATTTTGCAATGTTTTATAATCTGGGTCAATATCATCAACTGATTTAACATACTGCGGCATTCCAGTTTCGATAGACTCAATGACTGCTTCTATACAAAGCAATGCTCTCAATGCGTCTTCTCCCGTACATTTGACTTTTTCATAACCTCTTATGACATTGACAAAATGATCTAATTGTAAGTCAAATGGTTTAGGTTTAGAAACAAAATTGTGGATAGGAAAATCATTTTCTGGAGAGCTTGAAGGGGTCAATAAATGAGTTTTCTTTTGGAAATTCATCTTCAATTGTTCACAATTGACTGGATTCAGCCAGCTTCTGTCACTCTGATGGTACAATTTCAAATCTGGTACTGATAATGTACCATCAGATCCAAAGATTCTATAGAATCCTGCGACTTCTGAATTAAACGGTATAGTTGGGTTTTCACCAGTTCCAGCTTCAAACAGGAAAGGCGATGCAACATTGTCTGAACAAATAAAAGTACCACAACAACCGTTGGCAAAGCGCAACGTCAACGCAGCGCCTTCATCGACAGGAGAGTCTCTTTGTTTTGGTAACAATTCAGCATAAACTTTTTCAATAGGTCCCAACAAATATTGCAAAAGATCTAAATCATGAATTAAATTGATCAACAACGTTCCACCACCTAACTCGACCGAGCTTCTCCAAGGTTTTTCTTGAAAATAAGCTGGCGGCTTACACAAGGTCCATGTGCCTTGTATGGCGATAATGTTACCTAACCTATTTAAATGTTCCTTTGTAGTGATGATATAAGGGTTGAATCTTCTATGATGACCAACTAACAATTTGACGTTTTTGTATTGACAATATTTTATTAACGTTTGACAATCTGTTGCATTTGAAGCTAGAGGCTTTTCGACCAAAATGTGAATACCTTTGTCGGCCAACTTCAATGACATTTCCAAATGCGTATGATTTGGCGTTGCTACAATTGCAGCATCTGGTAATGGATGATTATAGAAATCGCAGTACTCAAACAAAGTCTCTAAGTCCGTAAAGTGTAAACAATCGAATTTAGAAGCCACCTTCGGCCCTTTGGCAGAATGATCCACGACCGCAAATAACTTACAGTCCAGTCTTGACTGCACATGCTCAGCATGACGAGGTCCAATTAAACCTGCTCCAATTACAATGAATGATATTTGAGAAACTACATCTTGAAATATTGGTTCCATTCTATGGTTGAACTGCCCGATAAGATTTTATGACATTCTCTCGAATATATAGTGCCGTTCTTATCTATAGATAAGTTGTATGCAGGGGACGAAGCCGCGACCACGTTGCAAAATGTTGCAACGCTGCCCAAAACAGTAATAAGTCATCCGCAGACACGTAAATGTGCACAAGATTCGAGATTGTTTCTTCATTCCCTTGCATTACATTCTAAGCATTTTTTTCTACGTCTAATTAACGATCATTAAGTTTGGTTACAAAAACTACCAAAAATCGATATATATTTGCTACGATTACCGTATATAATAGTTTTCTTTGTGAATAACATAAAATTGCTGTGTTAGAAATAATTCAGAACTGAAACGACGTGACTGTAAACACTTAGGTCAATATCATTTTACAAATTAACAACATGTAAATAGACTATCATCAATGTTGACCTCAAAAACGTTGTCCCAATATAGTAAAATAAATTCGTTGATAAAATCTTGATCAGAATAAGATTCTAGTCCCATTTCAATTAAAGTCTCATAACTCAATTCTAAACTAATCTTTTCATTCAATTGCGTATCTTCATTTGACTCATGCTCTAGGACTAACTCATTTACTATATGTATCCATTTTTTTGTCAAGTCTTGAAAGTAGGTCACTATATCTACTTCTTGGACAGGTTCTTCTGGTAACAGACCGGCAGCAGCAAACCAAGAAAATGCCGACCAAAATGATCCTACCCACGAAGCAGGCTCAACACTTTGTCTATACCAATCGGGAATTTGAGTATATTTATCATTACAGTATATTTGTTGAAACTTTTCGAAATCATTTACTGATGCCAATAATCGCTTTTTATTTTTCAATATTTTAGGCTCTTTCTCCAACACTACAGCAACTTCATAAACGGGATTTTCTATTAATATTTCATCATTTGTCGAAGCTATAAATCCGTGTTGCTTGATAAGTGGGCTTGTTAAATCATTCAACCCGATTTGAAATATTGGTCGCAGATACAATGGAGTTGATTCAGATTCAATTTCTGTAACTGTACCTAGAATGGATATGAGATAAGTGAAGGAGCTGACATCAAAATAATCATCTTTACAATCATTGAATATTATTATATTCTTTCTTAATAAACTTTGTTTGTAAATTGTGAAGATCAATGGACCTAGCTTCTCGACCAAAACTGGTAAATTATCAAGCAACAAATTTCCTGACACTTCAGCTATCGGTTTTTCTAAAATACCATCAAAGCTTGGAGCTCCTCGTGATTGGACAAATTGTTTTAGTCTATATTTCAACATATTGATATATTCGTAGCCCACCTCATCATCACAAAGGATTCCCAAGGCAAACATTTTGACATTGGATCTATCCAGGGAGTCACCAAATGTATGCTGATAAAAGACACTCAATCCATTGTATATATGATCATTTGAGTAATGGCTGATCAAGGTGGTTGACTCGTTGTAATCATGTACCCCTGAAGGAAATTGTTTATACTCCAAACCATCAAAAGAAAAATCCTTTAGTTTACTTTTCGACCAAACTAGCTTGTACCCGGAACGAATGTCGAATTCAGATAAGAAGACTGCGGTGATATTTGGTGGTGGTGGTGGTGGCATTAGAAGAGAAAAAAATGTGTATTAAGCTCTGATTCTCAAAATAAAATTTACAATAACCGCAATTAACAAGAAGAAACATAACATCGTAGGGCCGAACCTGTCGTCGTATGGACCGCTACCTCTCAATCTGATGGCCTTTGCTCTCCAGTGGTAAGTGATTAATGCATAGACCATGGTTAACATCGCAATAAAAGTGAATAATCCAGCTGAGATTCTACCAACGTAATCACCAAAATTCAATAAACCAATACCCAATGAACCCAATATGACTGTGAAATTCAACCACGATAAGAATGTTCTTTCATTTGCAAAAAAGACCTTGGGTTCCACTCTAGCTGGCAAAGCTATTCTCTTCTGAGTAGATGACATTGTTGATCAATTAAAAAAGTTTAGTTTGTTAATTTTATTGTCGATGTTGTATTTTATCTACTGGTTACAAAACTGGCAGGAGCCGCACATCTTAATTTTTCCTAATTGATTATGTCAGCGGCCCTCGTGGCCTAAGTAACGTGACTTTAGAAATTTAAAGACATTTTTGAAATCTATCAATATCTATTAATTACTTCTATTTAGTTGAATCTAGGTTCTAATATCAACAGACCCATTGGGATATCAGAATGGCCTTTACCAAAGGCGTAAACACTTTGACCTCTAACTATTGTCTCCAATACTCTTCCTTGGAATTCCATACCGTCGTAAGCCGTCAATTTGTTTTTGAAATGTAAATCTTTGTTTTCTATTATGTATTTTGCACTAGGATCAAATATCAATAAATCAGCATCGTAACCCAATTTGATTGTACCTTTTTTATGTTGAAGTCCAACTTGTTTTGCAGTATTTTTCGAACACCATTTGTTAATCTCAGTTAATGTTACTGGTGGATTCAATTTCCTTCCTTCTGTGTATAAGATAGGTAATCCGAATCCAACTGATGATATACCACCCCAAGCTTCGAAAAAATCACCTTTTTCTAACCCTTTCAAATCAGGTGTACATGGAGAGTGATCAGATACGACAGTAGTTATAACATTGTTTCTTAATCCTTGCCATAACAATTTTCTATTGTCGTCAGTTCTAATTGGCGGACAGCATTTGAAATGTGTATGACAGTTTGATATCTTTTCTGCACATAGTGATAAGTAATGGAAACAAGTTTCAGCTGTAATTGGCAACCCTTTAGCCTTTGCAGCTCTTATCAAAGGTATAGCTTCGTGTGTAGCTAAGTGCACCACATGTAATGGCACAGATGGTTCAATTGTTGAACAATGTATTATTTCAGCAATGGCAGTAGTTTCGAAATTATCTGGTCTTGAAGCTAAAAAGGCTGCATATGAAGTTGGATCGATATCTTTCAAAGACTCGTTGTTTTCAGCAGCCATCAACAATGGAGTGTTAACCTTACCCAGTTTGTGATTGACTTTAAAAGCATGTTTACCATACAATGGCTCACTACTGGCTAATATCGGAGTACGAGCCAATGCACGAGCTTGCTCATCGGTCAAGATCGAGTGATCTATCGATGCTGCATGATGGTGCGGCAAGGTGCAGTTTTTGTGTTCGTGAGTATGGTTTCCTTTATCATTCGATAATAATTCAATGACTGGCTTTGGAGCTCGATTAATGAATGACGCACTCATTCCAAGATCAAAGTTTTCAAATTCATCATCTATTTCTTCAACTTTGATAGATTCACCTGTTGGTGGACTAGAGTCGGCAAAGGAGAATTTTGCTTTTGGTTGCATCTCAGCATGAAACATCAACAATGTCTTTTCCCCCTTGACAATCTTCATGGCTTTTAAAATGTGTTCTGGCTTGATGGCAGGAAATTCATCAACACCACTTTCAATTAAAAAACTCTTGAATCCTCTTACTCCCATTCTTATCAATGGTATCAAATCTTCAAAGTTGGTTGGAATCAATCCACCCCAGAATCCAACATCCACCCAACATTGTTGTTTGGCAGCATTGATCTTTAAATTAAAATTGCTTACTGTAGTCGTGGGTGGTATCGCATTCAATGGCATATCTATAACTGTTGTCACACCTCCAAAAGCTGCTGCTTTTGTTCCTGTCTCAAATCCCTCCCATTCTGTCCTACCTGGCTCATTCAAGTGGACATGGGCGTCTACCAAACCAGGCATTATAACTGCTGGTGAAACATTTCTATAATCTATTGGTAACACGTTGTAAAGTTCTAATATAGGATCTCCCGGCGGAACGACTTGTGGAATAACATGTATAATTTTACCTGTCTCTAAAGAAAATATGACTGTAGCAGGTATGATTTCATCTTCTACCAACACATTTGTCGATGATAATGCTCTGGACATGTTTAAATGAATGAAGAAAGTGAAATATGAGAGATTATTATTTTATATCTATACATCACATGTACATGGATTTGACCGAGATCACGAGATCATATCTGCATTGATCTCGGGTTTGGTTGCCCTTTATGGATAGACGATCAATTGTTTTCCCAGTTTTGAATTCTCAATACCTTTGACATAAAACAGGGCCAAATCTTCGCCGGAGAATTCTACTTCATTCGAAGGACTATCAAGAAGCTCTCCAGACTCGTAGTAATCGACAATTTTTTTCAAAGTTTCAGTCTTTAATTTTTCATTGTCTTTAAGCAATTCAGTGACCCAAAATCCAGCACTAGTAAAATTTTTAAAAATGTGTAATGACGTTGGTATCGTGACTGGTTGCATGGACATACCTCCGTAAGTTAACATTAATCCGTTCGGTTCCAATTTTCTCGCGACTCCAGCAGAACTTTTACCTCCGACACAATTCAAAGCCAATTTGATGTGTCCTTTTGAATCTTTGACCCAGGACTTTATCGTAGGACCGTATTCTTTTGAGTTGTTTTGTTCCTCAGTGATAACTTGTGTAGCACCCAAGGATTTTAAGTCATCAGCAACTTCGGAGAAATTTGGTCTATCTCTTATGACTGAAATTGAATTGATTCCTAAAAGTTTACCAATTTGCAGAGCATATTTACCAACTGCAGAATTACCACCGTTTTGAATAAACCAATCGTTTTTTTCAAGTTTGACATAATGTGTCAACATCAAATATGCAGTCAATGGGTTAACACTAATTGTAGCACCTTGATTTAATGACAACCCTTTTTTCCCACTTGCTTCACTTTGTTGAGGATTGGGTAATTTGATATATCCAGACTCTTTGCCCAATTGATGTGTTGCCCATGTACCTGAATTAACTTGGGATGGTATAACCCAATCGCCAACTTGAAATTTTTTAACTTGCGAGCCTACTTTTAAAATTTTAAACAAACCTTCATTACCTGTGGGAGCAGAGTTTTCGGTGGTTCCATATTTAGTAGTTTTTTCAGGTTTGGAAGGGTAGACACCTTGGATTTGATTTATATCTGATGGATTGACTGGGGATGCTAAAGTTTTAACAATGACTTCGTCTGCAGCAATTTTATCGTCATCGATTTCAAACTTTTGGGTGAATAAAACATCTTTAGGCTCGCCATGTTGAGAGTACAATACTGCTTGAGCAGTGATCATTGTCCTTTGAAAAGTTTTACGAGTTGTGATTCTTCTAATCATGGAGAAAAGTGTGGGAGAAAAAAAACCTGTATATATTATTTATTTATCTTTCAAACGTTCTTGCTTCTGCAAGTTTTTCAATTTAGTGTTCTGATATGTGTTGACCACAAAATAAACGAGGTTGAAATAAACAACCCACAACTCAGGTCTAACGAATCTTTGTGCAACAATTAAAGCGAACAATGATGTAACAAGTGATGTCTTCAACACCGGTAAATATCCCTTTTTTAACCCGCCTTTGATAATAGTTACAATTTTCTTCACCTCAGTAGTAATATCAAACTCTTTAGGAGCTTTGTAATTGTTGATTAATGATATCCATGACACAAAACAGGCAGATAATGTTGGTGTTACGGTTGATAAACTCGTCAAAAGTTGTAAAATTTTACCTTTGCTTGTGAGTGGTCCAACAAATAACTTAGTATTGATTATTGTATATAAGTAATGACTTATTGGAGTGGCTATCAATGAACCATAGATAATCATGTTGACCAATTTTTGAGAAAAGACATGTTTGACTTTGAAACCAAAAATTGACGTTTCCTTATATTCTCCTGTTAATACTGATGAGATAAGCTCATTCAAACCACAGAATACACCGGTGGTGATGGATTTTGTTAACAACGGATACTTTGCAAGGTATTGCAAGTATTGTATATTGACTTGGGCTAAACTCATCGATAATAATAATTTTACGAGATGAATGCTGTCTTTTATTTATATGGCTATCTCCGGATTTAGATTGCGGAACGATATGCCGTTTTGGTACCACCGAGGTCCGACCCCGCAGACGCGTGAAAAAAAAAAAAAAAAAAAAAAGCTTAGGAGGCATGTAAGTTAATAGTTTGACTGGTACCAGGTCAAGTGATGAGAATACCCATTTTTTACTAATTTGGGTTATAAGCTTATCGTAAACATTTATTAATTAAAATACACAAATTTCAAGCTTCCCTTATTCAATATGAGAAACTTCTGTTTTTTCGTTCCATTCGTTATTAGTAACAGCCATTCTATGTCTTCCATATAATGGAGGCAATGGCTCAACACTTCTTCTAAGTACATGCCTTTGAATACCGTTCCAAAATGATTTTGTTTGATAAGCCGCATGGTCTAAAGTGGGTACGGCAAATACTTCGTCTAGTTCCTCTAAAGTTAAACCTTTTGTTTCGGGCAAAAACCATAAAACCAAAAAGAACCCTACAACGTTCCAAGCCGCATAGAAACCAAAAGCCCCAGTGGGCGTCAATGATTTTTGCATTTTGGGCCATGTGAATGCCAAAATGAAGTTAAAGAACCAACATGTGGCAGTGGCAAAACTCATACCCAAATCTCTTATATAAAGCGGGAAAGCCTCAGCAGAATAAGTGAATGGAACAGGTCCTTCTCCGGATGAATACACACATGAAAATAAGTAAATTCCAGTAACAATCATAGCCAATGATCTTTCCCTGCTGTCAATCAAAAACCCACATCCTGCAACTAATAAGAATATAGCCATTAATGGGAAAGTGGTTAATAATAAAGTTCTTCTACCAAATCTATCAATTGTTAAAAATGCAGGTATAGCAAACACAAAGTTGATCATACCAAAACCCCATGAAGCAAGCAATGCGGAAATTTCTGAGAATTTAGCTTCAATGAAAATACTCGATGAATAGTATGCAATGACATTGATACCACAAAATTGTTGCATAAACATGACGATCCATGCACCCAAGGCACCATTTCTATTTCTAGTAATTGTAAACATTTGAATTAATCTTTTCCAAGTAGGTATGTCGTACGAACCTTGTTCTTCTTTCAATAAAACGTATTGATAAAAACAATCTCTAGCAGCAGCAATATCTATGTGTCTCAACTGTCTCAATGATTCAAATGCTTCCTTGTCTCTGTTTTTACCCATCAACCATCTTGGAGATTCTGGAACAAATGGTATTTGGAACAAAACAATTATTGCTGGGATACAAGCTGATCCCAACATTAATCTCCAATTTAAACCAGTACCAAATGATTTTTTTGGCACGTAATAAAACGCCAATGAAGCGACATAACCAAACATGATACCCACTGCAGTGAAGAATTGCCACAACATGACTAAAGCACCTCTAACGTGTTTGGGACTACATTCGGCAGCGTATGCAGGTACAGTAGCTGATTTTATACCAATTCCCAAACCCAAAAAGAATCTTGCAATGAAAAGATGCCACCAATTGTTAACGAAACCTTGCCATATGCACGTGACGGCTGAAACGAAACAAGTCACAAAAATTGTATTTTTTCTACCCAACTTTCTATTGAAAATATCACTAAACCAGCAAAATATCACTGATGCTGATAAGTAAGGTGCCGAGTTGACCAAACCTTCTATTAGACTAGGGTCTGCCATTTTATCGACTCCAAATGCTTTGGGATAAAACAATGTAGCTCCATTGACGACAGACTCATCCATACCTTGGACAGCCGCAGCCATGGCTCCAACCGCAATGACTGCAATTAATTTTGGTTTCAAAAACCATTTCATAGTAGCTTCTTTATAAAGCACAGTTTTCTCTTCGTCGGTGATGAACGACATGGAGTTGAAAGCACCAGGTGCTCTAGCTAAAGCAGCAGCACGTGCAAACAAGTCAGGATCCATGCCGTTTTTTGAAGCATAATTTCTACCCATTTGCATAACTTGTTTTTCTGTGTATTGAGATAAGATGTTGCCTCTTTCTCCATCTTCTCTTTGAGCTTCGTCGTTGTTTTCCTCTGTTAAATGTGACGCGGAAGGTTTATTTAAAGACGACGATGATGAAGAGTTTTCAAACAAACCATTTTGGTCTGGCTTTTCCAGTGAAATGTCACTCATATTGAAACTTAATTGCCGGAATGTGGATGCTGGAGATTGGAGCTATTTATAGTCACAAAGATATCTGGGGCATAATAAAATAGATTTGCCATACGACTATTTAAAGTAACTAGGATAAATTAATAAAAGCAAGTTGCAGGATGCAAAAAAAAAAAAAAAAAAATAAAAAAAAAAAAAAAAACAAACTTAACTTGTTCTGCATATGGTTATCAACACACACTATGGGATATCACCAACACCCAGCGACACAATTGACCCAGAGACATTGTAATACACCATACGTGTTCCAGTTGCAACAATAATCACCCACAAATGATAAATGCTTGCTAAAAATAGAACCGGGAGTTTTTTTTTTTTTTTTGTTTCAAAGATTCTGTTCGAGTATTCTATTGTTATCTTGTTTGCTTCCTCAAAGCTTAAAACAAAAAAAAAATTTACGACTTGTTACAGAATAATTTTTCGAGCAATGTTTATGAAAACATTTCTTCCGGGAACATTTGACAGACACTCGAGATTTAATCAACTCACGGTATCCCTGGAAAGAACTCGTGTATAACTGTTTGGTTTGAAGACTATTTTGATGTGGCACCAAATCAATAGTTGTAACTTGTAGAAGGAGGGTTACAAATTATGGTGTTCTAGATACAAAGGAGGGGACAATTCTTGAGTGATCACAAAACATGTGGTCGTGCGATGCACGGTTCTTGACTGTCTCCCCCACCATTACTTGATGCATGACGTAATAATTGGAACAGTATGGAAATTCCGTCAGTGGGTGGATAAAAAATTTGTTTGGCTTAATGTTGTGTTTTACCGTGCCATTTCTTGGCCCAGGTTTAATCACAAATTCCAACGCGGTCCCTTAATAATGTCACACTATTTTTCTTAGTCTAGCTCTAAATATGGAGCGCGGCTTTTGCTGTTCTTCCGAATTATGACCCAAATTTGGAATCAAATAAATTTGTCTTGAAATAGCAATAACTGCTTGAGTTGTTGGCTTTAAGAATCTTATTGTGGAATCGTAATGTTCATCCGAGATTTGCGACTAGAAAACCGATGTACGTGAGATTGTTTATTAGTTCTCCATTATCGTGGCTTTTTTCTGCTACTGTTTCAATTTTTGATTTTGCTTACAAGGACTGGCATGGAACCAGCAATTAAGTATAAGTCACTGAACCTTCAATCAAGACAAGGGGAAAAAAGTTTTTGTTTGTAATATGATATTGCAATATTTAGATTCGGTCTATGCATCAGACGTAGACACTTTAACACTAATTCAAACATCCAAAAGTCTTTCCCCTACTAATCTCTTGGAGAATCTCAAAAACTGTTGCCCCTTGCGTCAATGGGCTTGACTTAACAATTCGATTTGCCAACTACTTTTAGTATTAGGAATTTGGATAAATTTTGTAGTTTTTCGCGTTTCTATACAATACCGATGGAAATTCTAAATGAATTGTTTCCATTTCAAATATAATTCCTCGCCTTTCAGATACAAACTTATTCTCAATATTCCTGTTTATTACTATATAGCCTATCTTAAAAAGTCTCTCAAATAAGAACCTAGTTTATTGGCACCATCTTCAAGAGCATCTTTCAAAACTTCTAAATCTTGGTTGGCGTTACCAGAGAATCTGGAAGCAAACTCTCTAGCACTTTGCTCGATTTCACCTAATCCATGAGAATTACTTCTAGCGTGTCCTTGTTCTTCTTCGCCGAAATAAGATGATGACGAGATGCTTTGCGCACCATTGAAAGCTTGTAATTTCGATTTGGCTTCTTGTTTTGCATTCTCATCAAATCTGGGGCCCCTTCCAAAAAATTCATCAGACGATATACCCTTTTGGGTACCGTATTTATTAGACACTTCACCTGTGTATTTGACTTCTTTAATGTTTTTCTTATTAGATGCTGCTGTTGTGGTGTTATCGCCGTGGGCCATACCAAAACCCAATTTTTGAAATTGTTGAACTGGCGCTTCCACGGGTTTATCTTCTTTTTTAACTGACGTTGATGACTTGACTGTAAGTGGCTGTACAGGGGTTATTGGAGCAGCTGGAGTGACTGGGGCAGCTTCTTCAACTTTGTAGCCTAATTTTTTCGCTTCCTCGGCTTCGGCCTTGGCCTTTTTTTCAATTTCATCGAAATCAATTTCTTCGGTGTTTTTCTTTAATCTCGATGATCTAGGTCCATTACCTTTTGAAGACAAAATCGATTTTTTTGCCGTATTGTTTCCTTTCAATCTTGATGTTGTAGTTCTGATGGGTTTTTTTGTCAAATCTTCTTGTGATTCAGTTGGTGTAATATTTAAAGGTGATGGTGTGTTTACTGGTTTCGACCAATTTGAAAAAAAATCATCTGTTGATTCAGGAGCCGATTCCATTGACAAATTATCGGTTGAATCATCTAATGTTACTATATCTGGATGTTTTATAGCATCTTGTTGAGCTTTCTCCTTTAACTTCTCCTTATATTTACTTGCTACTGGACTCGAATATTTGGCAGTGGCATCTAGATATTTAGACCCACCGTTTTTCACAAAATAATCTTTGGCATTCTGATTACCCCCAAACTTGAAATTTCTTAATTGAATTCTTTGCCATGAATCCAAATTTGAAGATTTAACAAATGATATATGTACTCCCAAATTTCTATGTACAGAAGAACATTGCAAACACAAGAATATTCCAAATGGTATAGAAGTCCATGTGGGATTTTTGTTTGAACAATCAAAACATTTCTGATTAGCAGGGTCTTTTTTTAATTTTTCAAAGATTTTCTGTGCTTCTTCTTTGGTTGCAATATCAGACATGTTGTTGTTGACGAAAAAATCTACGTGGAAAAAATTAAAACAAAGTCGGTTTGATTCGAAAAAAATATTGACACACCAATGTGGTGGGAATTCATGCCACGCATTAGTGTAGATTATTCATGTTGATTTTGATTCAAACTGGTGTAGAGTAGCTGTGGCAGCTTACGATAGCTAATGGGCGCTTTATATTCACACTATTGTTTCATAACTATATACATTAATGGAACGGTCTTGAACCTCCTCTGGCAAATTCAATGATTTTCCATCCGTCAGTGGTTTTATTATCAAACTCTTCAGGTATTCTGGTTAAAACCATCGCATAAGTACTCATTTGAATATGGTCCTCTGTACCAGCTGCAATTTCACCGGTTTTGGCTTTTCTATATAAATGTATTTCTTGTGCTCTGCAACTAACAACAATAACTGGAATATCGTTTGGTTGCAATTGCTTGCATGTGACAATATCGATTCCTCTGATATCTAATATTTTCGAATCTGAAAATAATCCCTGTTGAACAAATTGTTTATTATTTGCTTCCCAAACATTATATGGAGCTTCACTAAACCATTCTTTAAGAATGGATGCATCATTTCTAATATAAGCATCAACAACTTCCGGTACAAT
This sequence comes from Insectozyma chauliodis, assembly GCA_030557115.1. Lineage (NCBI taxonomy): Eukaryota > Fungi > Ascomycota > Pichiomycetes > Serinales > Debaryomycetaceae > Insectozyma > Insectozyma chauliodis. The sequence goes on along the minus strand of JAKTVI010000015.1, from coordinate 216,364 downwards.
GTAATTTGTTAATGTTTTTTGGAAATCGGTCAATCTGAACGATGGATCCATCATTTTCAATTGTTTAATGGTTTTAGCTTGTTCAGTTTCGGAGAAAAAACCAGTCACTTTTTCAATTATTGTACGGATCAAGGATATCAATCCATTTTCACTTTCTTCCCATTTCTCTTGCAAGTAGACAAATACTCTACCAATTGGAGATTTATGTTTAAAAGATTCCCATTTTTCTCCCACTGATGGACCAGTGGCTTTGTGCTCAGTGGAAACTAAAGCACCACCAGCTTCTTGATTCTCTCTGACTGGGGCTTGGTACCCTTCTTTTAATTTTCTTTGCAATTCTTTTTGTCTTAATATTTCTCTTTGTTCTTTGGTTAAAAATCCACCATAAGCTGTAGAAGAGCCATCATCAATGACTTCACTAACATCTTTATATATTTGTGTTTTTCTCACAGGTTCAAATGCTTTGTCAACGGCTTCTCCACTTACTCTGACAGTGGTTCTCACACCTTTGCCCACCGGTGATTCCCAAGCTTTGTAGGCAGTTTCACCAATGGTTTCACCAGTCTTTTTCAACACTTTACCCGCGGCAGTTGAACCTTTTTGTGCTCTAGAATATGCTTCTTTTGCTCTTTTAAAAGCTTCAGACTCAGCCATTCTTCCTGACTCATCTTGTAAAGCTTTTATATTTTCTTTCAACTCATTTGACTTCTTCACTTCTTGCTTGAAAGTGTCAAAGAAAACTTTCAACGGAGATTGGTTATTTAGTAATGGACGACTCAAATGAAGAGACCTTGTGTTTACTCTTTTCAACATTTATTCATGAATCTATTTACAGGCAAAATTTTTTCAATTTTTTACACTCACTATTTTCTCCAAAATAATCTGGCTGCACCAAAAATAACCGCACTAGACAAAAGACCATACTGTATTCCAGTTAAAATCAAATCTTGTCTGGTGGCAATTTCCACTGCTCTAGAGTATGGAATATCATCTCTGAATGAAACCATGGTATACAAAGGCAACCATTTGTTTTTAAATAGCTTTGCCAACGTATAGTCTAAATTCTTCTTCAAAATGTATTTGTAACTTGCCACTTTCGAGCTCATTTCGTAGTAATTATCCATGGCTAATTTACAAATGGCTTTCAAATCTTCTTGTCTTATAGGTGAGTACTTTTGGAAACTTTCTTCAATAGTGTATTTGTCAGTTAAACCTAACAAAACTCGAACATCTTCAAATCCACAATTCATTCCTTGACCATAAAATGGGACCATCGAATGTGCTGCATCTCCAATGATTATTGCTTTACGGTTGCTATACGGATAGCAATCTACTTGCATAAGCAGCCCTCTGGGTTTATTTTCAAACGTCGTGATCAAACCATCTTCGCCTATTAATTCATACGCATCGGGAAACTCTGTCTTGAAAAAAACTAACCAGTCTTTGGTATTCATATTCTCAATCACCGACCATGGACTGAAAAAAGTTGATGTAAATGAGCCATCGGTATTTGGTAACGCAATCAACATAAAATTATGTCTTGGCCATATATGTAAATGGTTTTCATCAATTGCAAACCCATTCTTTGGTGGTATATATAATTCCATATATTGCATATCAATATATTTTTGGCTGAAATCCATCCTACAAGTTTTCTGTAATTGATATCTGAATTGCGAATGTGCACCGTCTGCACCAACTAAATAATCAAATTTGAAGTTTTTCATATGTCCGTTGTTAATAAAAGATATTCCTCCTTCAGAATCAAGTTTAATCAATTTATGTTTGAAATGGATTTCAACATTTGCTTTCCTGACTTCATCTAATAAAATATTGTTCAATAATCCTCTATCGATTGAATTTATGGCCTCGCCATTCAAACCGTATTCTTGACTTTCTTGATTCTCACCAATATGAATCATCCTTCCTTTCATTGGAATTACATTCTCAAGTACTTTATCGTGGAGATTGGAATCAATTTCCTTTATTGCTCGAAGACCTCGACTACTGACGGCCAAATTGATCGACCTAAAGTTTGACTCCTTGACACACGCTGGGTCCTCCCTCAACTCAAACAAAGAAACTTTATACCCTTTTTTTGCAAAACCTAACGCTGCTAAACATCCCACCAATCCTGCACCTACAATGCCTATCTCTTCCATTATCTTGTGAGAAAAAAAAAGTGTAGATCGAATTAAAAAATGGAGAAATAACAGCAAACTACAATGACAAGACAAAAAGTAGCTTTGGTTACCGGTGCTTCATCGGGTATTGGTTTTGCAACATCAATTGAGTTTGCTAAAAAGGGCTACAAGGTCTTTGCAGGGGCCAGAAGATTGGAACCTATGGAAAAATTGAAAGAATATGGCGTGATTATATTTAAATTAGATGTAAGCGATTTGGAAAGTGTCAAGAATGCCAAAAAATTTATTGAATCAGAGACAGGTTCTCTGTATCTTGATTTCTTGTACAACAATGCCGGTCAATCATGTACTTTCCCAGCAATTGATGTCACAGATGAACAAATCAAACAATGTTTTGAGGTGAATGTTTTTGGACCAATGAGATTGGTTAGAGAATTAATTCCATTATTGATCAATGCGCATGGAACTATAGGATTTACTGGATCAGTTAGTGGTATCATTCCATTCCCGTTTAGTTGTGTTTATTCAGAAACTAAAGCTGCAATTCATCAATACGCGGCTGTTTTGCGTCTTGAATTGAAACCATTCAAGGTCAAAGTTATCAATATCATTACCGGAGGGGTCAAAACTGATATTGAAGATAAAAGAGAATTTCCAAAATCGAGTTTATACAATGTTCCAGGTATTGACGAAGCTTTCGACCAGAGAAGGCAAATGGCGGTTAGAAACAATCCTATTTCGGCCGATGCTTATGCGAGAAAAGTTGTCAGGGACTTTGAAACGGCCACTCTTGGTGGTAAGTTGAATTATTACAGAGGTAAAATGGCTACGTTCTTGGGCCATGTATTGTTATTCGTCCCCAGATTTATTGTTGAACGTGCCTTGATCAAGAAATTCGGTTTGGCGGTTGTTTTCGCAAACATCCAGAAAAAATACCTTGACACAAATGAATAAATCATTATGGTACCGAGATAAAGATCGTTTGAAAATCGGCGAAATAAATAGATATGTAATCAATTATAAGAGACTAGATCCAGAGATAAAACAACTCTATTTTAGATTAAAGAATATAGAAAAATCAACTATCCGTGCAGTGCACTTATTAAGTGGGCCATTTATACTATATTGTCATGTAATTCCATATAATTACAACCCTTTGGAGCAATTCACACCAGATGATGAAGAAAACAGTGAAGTTGTTTTTGAAAACCAAATCAAACCTAATCAGTCATTCAACGTGACTTTATTATTAAACGAAAATTCAAGAAAAGCTAACGATGAGTTTCAATGGGAAATCGATGTGATATCTCAAATTGTTATCACAAGGAAAACAGAGGTAGAATATGATTTTTTGATTGGAGATGAGCTACATGCTTTAAAGAAATTAAGCCAAACAAGGACGCTAACGTCGCTCAGTTTAACTAAAGACGAAGAGAATTCGTCGGTATACGATCATGTTTACAATCAACAATTGAGAGTTACCAAATTGTCAACCGACGACTTATGGAACACGAAGCCAAGAAACCCTAAGGAACCGTGTCATTTGATAATTTTAACCCATGGGGTTTTCTCAAACTTGACGGCTGATATGTTGTATCTCAAAGATCAATTGGAAGCTAAGGTCAATGATAATGTCTTGGTTAGAGGTTACAAAGATAATGCTGGTAGAACCGAAAAAGGCGTGAAAAAGTTGGGCACAAATATTGCTGAGTATATAATAGATTTGATTGAGCATACGCCTTACAAAATTGGGAAAATCTCATTCATTGCTCATTCTTTAGGTGGTGTAAACCAATTATACGCACTACGATACATATTGATGACCAAAGGGACTGACTATTTTGATTTGAGAAATATAGAACTAGAAAATTTAGTGTCTTTGGCAAGTCCGTTTCTTGGTATTTTAAATGAATTGAATTTTTTGATTTCATGGGTGCTAGATCTTGGCACGCTTGGTAAAACAGGCCGAGATCTCACATTATCCAAAAGACTACCTCATTTCAGCGATTTAGATTCTAAGCGAGATACATTCAAACCAATTCTTGAAACCTTGCCAGATGATCCTATTAAATTGTTTCTTGCCAAATTCAAACATTTGACAATCTATGCTAATGCCATAAATGATGGGATTGTACCATTAAGAACTGCGGCTTTATTGTATTTGGACTACGAAGCGTTGGGTGATGTTTCAGAATTGAAAAGAACAAACCACATACGTGAAGACAAGTATAAACCTGAAGATGAAAGAGCGTCAGTGGGTACAAATCGAAGTACGGAAGATGTATCTCAAGCGGAGAATGGATACGTTGAGCATCAAAGTGCAAATGAAAAACATCATTTGCTGTTTGCAAAGGATAAATATAATGAGTTTTTGAATCTATCATTGGCGCCGAAAACGAAAAGACGGCAAAGAAAATACAAGAAATTTTCAATCAAAGGGAAATCAGATCTTGATGATACTGATTCGGTTACCTCGAATTCATCGTCTGGAACGATATTGGTTCCTCCCAGAGCGTCTGCCATCGAAAGTGCAATCAACACTTTAATATGTCCTATCCCAAGCAACGATTTTATATTAAAACCAAGCACAAGACAGCATGTTATCTTCCATGACAAATATTATGAGTTTGATGAACCTCCAAAAGGAGATACTAATTCTACATGGTTTGAGCAAATATTCAACTATCATTCAAAATGGAAATTACAAAAACAGGTTAAAATCGCAAATAAATATCATTCTGACAGATTAACTTGGAGGAAAATTTTGGTCAATTTGCCACCAGATGCTCACAATAATATAATAGTCCGAAGAAGATTTAGTAACGGATACGGCTGGGGGGTTATAAACCACTTGGTAGAGAATTTGTTTCCATGTTATGAAAATGAAATAAAAGCCAAAATTTGATATTCATACTTGTTGATCTGTGCGATACGTGTGTAATAGTAATCCATACATTTACAATAATTGGTTGTGCTCTTATTTCTTGTTTGGTGCGGGTAACTGACGATCAAAATTATTCAACAAAAATACACACCACAACTTGTGATAAGATGAAGGGCCTGCAACAGCAACCAGATCCATCTTCGCGAAGTGAGTCACGTAATGGGAACAAGCAACCGGGTCATCGTCGTACGGGTTCACGTGTCAACACCCAACAGGACTTTCAAAATCCCCAATCAAAAGGCAACCAGTTGAATAAGAATGATGAAAAGTTGGTGTACCTAATCACAAAATGTTTTGGGAAAACAATTGTAGCCACCACTCTCGATGGATCTAAATACAAGGGGTTGTTAATATCAAACAGTTTGTCTCCGAATTTGAGCGTGGTCATATATAAGCCACAATCCTTGGGGCAAGACGTGACATTGCCTGAGCATTTAATTATCAATGGAAAAGATTTGGTCGACATTGAGATTGATTTAAATCAACCAGAACTTGAAATTGCTACTGACTCAAAACCAACAGAGTCTACTCAGACTCAGACTCAGACTCAGACTCCTGTGGTAGAATTGAATCAGGCGGTCGCGGAACCAGAACATGCACAATTCAAAACAGATTCCGATATATCTGGTAAACTTGAAATAAAAGAACGTGAGTTGACAAGATGGGTTCCAGAAGAACCAATCAACGAGAAATTGTTATTAGTTGATGATGGTTCAGAATGGGATCAATTTGCAATCAATGAAAAAAAGTTTGGGGTAACAAGCACGTACGACGAACATTATTATACCACTCGAATCGATAAAGATGCACCTGACTATCAAGAAAGAATGGAAAGGGCAAACAAAATTGCAAAAGAAATTGAATCTCAACAAACTAGTGATAGGCACATATTAGAAGAGAGGGGTTTTGTTGATGATTCAGGCATTGATGAAGAGGATAAATATTCGGGTGTCGATAGAAGAGGAGATGAATTGCTAGCAGCATTAAGGAACAGTTCTATTTCACAAAAGAATGATCAAGTTCACAAGAATGACTACGAATTAAACGATCCTGCAATTGTTTCAACATTAAAAGACAAACCAAAATTGGATTATTACAGACTCAATTCACAAAGTGAAATAAATAGTTTTAAGCAATTCAGTGCTAATTTCAAAGTGCCTCATAAAGTACCAGCAGATTTATTACCAATTTTATCCAAGAATGTTGATAAGCAAAAAGAAATTATCAGTAAAAACTCGCCCAAAAAGAATAAGTACAATGTTAAAGCAGCTTCATTTACACCGACTCTCGCTAATGCAACACCTGTTTCACCTAAGAAATCACCAAATGTATCTCGTCCATACAGCAATGGCTCATCTACAGCCTCCAAAAAACATCACAACATAACAGCGCAAGATTATTTTGGTAAGAAAATACCAACTAAAGAAAAACAGGAAGAAAAGATTAAAAGATTTAGAGCCGGCTTTAATTTCTTCGCCAATGGAGTTCAAGAGAAAACGTTTCAAACACCTCCAACCTGGGATAGTACTATTGAAGAAGGTTATAACAAGATGTTTCCAAAATTCGCTCCAACTTTCAGTCCAGTATTATCACAACCACAATACAAATATCCTATAGCTCAACAACAAGTTGCCATAGCGCAAATGCAAGCGGCTCAAATGTCGATGTTTTACCAACAACAATTTCAACCACAACCATTTTACCAAAACTCGAATTATCAACCGCAGTTCTACCCTAATACTTTTATACCACCACCGATGATGCCATACCCAAACCAGTTCAATCCACAACAAGGACCTCCGGGTCCACAACAAAGAAGATACTCAAAGCGGAATAATTAATAGTGTAGTCACGTGTAGTAATATAGGGCTATTTGTTTTGACAGGGGAAAAAAATAAAAACAAAAATAAAAATAAAAATAAAAATTACTCTCTTTGTAAAATTTGTTTAGTGTTAGAATAAATTTTCAATTTTAATTTCACTTTTCACTCTCATCTCCATACAATGAAATACATTCAAACCGATCAAGTCTTAGACATCCCAGAAGGTGTTACCGTTGACATCAAAGCTAGAACTATCAAAGTTACCGGTCCAAGAGGTGCTTTAACCAAAGACTTGAAACATATTGATGTTACTTTCAACAAATTAAACGAAAGAGCCATTCAAATCACAGTCCACAATGGTGACAGAAAACACGTTGCTGCTTTAAGAACCGTCAAATCATTGATTGCCAACTTGATCACCGGTGTCACTAAAGGTTACAAATACAAAATGAGATTTGTCTATGCGCATTTCCCAATCAATGTCAACATCATTGATGGTAAAGATGGTAAAGAAGTTGAAATCAGAAACTTTTTGGGTGAAAAAAGAGTCAGAAACGTCAAAATCCAAGAAGGTGTCACTATGGAATTATCAACCAACCAAAAAGATGAATTAGTCGTCACTGGTAACTCATTAGAAGCTGTCTCACAAAACTGTGCTGATATCCAACAAATCTGTAGAGTCAGAAACAAAGATATCCGTAAATTCTTGGATGGTATCTATGTTTCAGAAAAAGGTACTATTGTTGAAGAAATTTAAATTTAACTAATTATCAATAATAAAAAAATTAATTTTCATATTTTTCATATTGTATAGTTAATGGGTCATTTTGGGTAATTCAATTAAGTGGATCGTTACTGAGTTCATTTCAATAAAGAACCACCTACGATCACACATTAACTCTTTCTCTGTGTCTCTGTGTCTACATGTTTGTCATATGAAAAAAAAAAATTGCTCTGTTAGATTATCATATTGGATGATGATAATTTAATTTTGATGATTTAGAAATAACTTATGACAAAAGTTGCATTTTTGGGTCCTTGTGGGACATACACCCATCAAGCTGTGTTGCAGCAGTTTGGAGAAAGCATAGAGTTATTACCCCAGCTGTCTATTGGAGACTGTTTTAAAATACTAGACTCTAAACTGGTTGAATTTGCGGTTGTTCCATTTGAAAATTCAACAAATGGGCAAGTTGTATTCACATATGATTTACTTCGAGATTGGTTATTACGTGACTCGAAATCGTTTAGAATTGTAGCTGAGCAATTTGTCACTATTGAGCACAATTTGTTGACCAACGCAAAGGACATTTCAACCATATCGACTATATATTCCCATCCACAAGTATGGACACAAGTTAAAAATTTTCTTGTTGATAAAAAAGTGACTCAAATAGACGTTGGCTCCACTTCAAAAGCAGCAGAGATTGTCTCCCAAGATGAAACAAACACCACGGCTGCCATTTCTTCATATATGAGTTCAAAACTTTACAATTTACCAATTCTACAGAAAAACATACAAGACAATGTGAATAACACCACGAGGTTCCTAGTGCTAGGCTACAACGATCCACTCAGCGATCCCAAAAACAAAAGTCAGATTACATCATTGATGTTGACTTTAAATCATGATGACCCTGGTGCATTGTGTGAGGTTTTAGTGAAATTCCAATCACAGGGTATAAATCTTACATCAATAAACTCGCGGCCGTCGAATTTGAAGCCATGGCAATATGTATTCTTTATTGAAATGCTGGGCGAGCTCACTGATGAATTATCTCAACAATTGAAACACATTTGTTTGGATTTTGTAACTTTGGGGACTTTCCAAAGAAGTTGGAGATACAATATATAGACACGTAAATTTCCTAATACCCAAAAAACTAACCTATTTACCAAACTTCTGATACGTCCACTCTGTGTTATCTAAAGGACAAGCATTTCTAGTTTTCAACCACCTCTTGATACAATGCAAATGGAATGCGTGGTTGCACATACCCCAAGCAGCAATACATTCGTCACCACCGTTGGCTATACTGTTGGGCTGACATTCGATACATGGCTCCATTAGATGGTTTCGGCAAATGGCACAGTTCTCAATTTGAATATCTATTATTAGTTAGTATTGTTCAAAACTCTTGTGGTGATTTTTTGTACATACCCCAGGACCAAAAAGCTACCGCTGTCCATTTCTTGACTTCAAACTTCTGTTTAGGTCTCGATGCAACTTCTATTCTTCAGTTAGTATCATTTCAATTGATTGCATTTTCATCTACTTACCATCAACATCCATTCTATCTTGATCCATGATTAAAGTTTTTGATTACATTTTTTTTCGTTTGTTATTTCAAATTAGAAATTAAGCGCTGACTAATCTATTATATATTACGTCTATCTCAAAAGCCAAACCCTCCTTTAGAATATGCCATAGGTTTAAGGTCAGGGTGAGGAACCGCCTTGAAAGTTTCTCTGGTTAAGTTCCATGGACAGTTGTCGTCGTCAATTTTTCTATAACCTTCTCCATCGTCTTTCTCGGCGTTGTAGTTTGGGTTTTCTTCAAAGTGTAAAACACCTCCGAGATTACCCGTTGAATCACAATAATCAGGAGCACTAAATACAGTTATCAATCTACCTTTTTGTTCTTCTTCAACACCACCCATTCTGACTTCATGCGAACGAATAATCTTTCTGATTTTATTTTCTAGACAGAATCTTTCTGTTATATCGGGTCCAAATTGTAATCCCAATCCTCTCTTGGAAGGTCCCCTACCTAATTCTTCTTGAGGATCCGTCCATAATAATTCCATAGCAAGACCTTCTTTGTCAGGTTGAGTCGAACCGTTTTTTGGAAACCTATTGATTTTCTTTATATCTTGTACGGTGACTTTATCGTTTGAAAACAAACCACCATGCATACACAAATATTCTTTGTTTAATAATGAAGCTAATGGCAATGAGCCAAACGATTCTTCAAATGCTAAGAAAACTTTCTTCGAGTATTTGTACTCAACTTCATCGGTGAAACCATATGCTTTATTCATATCACTGGTTTCGTGATTACCCCTATTTAAAAATAACGATTTTGGATACAATATTTTCAAAACATACAAGTATAATGCAACCTCGCATGACCATGATCCTCTATCAACAAAATCCCCATTAAATAAATACACATGATCTTTGGATACTTTTCCGTATGTTTTGAATATGTTGAGTAGATCAAAAAATTGTCCATGTGTATCACCCACAACTGTCATTTTTTTACCACCCACAATTACGCCATCTCCAGATACATCCAATTTCGAATGTAGCAATGATATTTCATTCAATGCCGATTCAGATTTGAGTATATCATTGACTTTAGAAATGATTATGAATACATGTTTTTTAGGTAGTTTCCCACCGTCTTTAAACAACTTGATCATGTACTTCAAATAATCTTCATCCAAGTCCTCAGCTTTATTCACTTCAGGCCCATTCCAGTACTTTTCAATCTGTATTCCATCATAATCGATCGACGCTAATACAGATACATGGTCTTCTCCCGCTATGGCCTTTTCGAAAGCTGCACGCTTCAACAAGTTGGTACATTGTTTGTAATTTTCCAAGGTCAATTTGTCGTTGGGCAACCTAGCCAATATTCTTTTAAAATTGGCTTGAGCTTGCTTATGTTGTAATATGGCCATTTGTGACACACCTTTTCTATAGTAGGCCTTCATGAAATTTGGATCAATCTCAATTGCCTTGTCACAATCAGCAATTGCAAACCCATAATTTTCCAATTTAATGTGCACCTGCGCTCTGTTTGAATAAAAAATAGCATTGTTGGAATCCAACTCAATCGCTTTCGTATAAGCTTCTATTGCTTCTTTGAACTTGTGTTCTTTCAAATAGGCGTTACCTTGATCTTTATACTGCGTTGAACTCATGACGAGAATTTTTTCCGCCTAGATCAAATCAAGAAATTAATATTACACTGAAATATAACATTTATTATTATTTATAAACCGTAAACACTACCTAATTCTTAGTCCCGACGCAGGCACTCCAATAGAGGTGATCTTTGTTATATCACACAACTTGCCTTTATATTCAGATTTGTATCTGGCACCAACAAGGGCTTCCTCCACGTATGAGTCTCCTTTGTATATAGGTGTGAAACTTCCACAACAAATTTCAAATTCAGCATATGGATTGAACTCAATTTCAATCGAGTCGGCAGAAACAGTGTCTGCTTTCGCTTTGATTTTCTGTGCTTGTTCCGCTTTTGGACCAGTGGCAATTTTAACCAATTCTTCAGCAAAGTACGATGCCAGAGCGTAATTTTTATTCTTGAATGATTGTGTCATTGCCACTTGTAATGCATTTTGTTTATGAGCATTTTGTAATTTTGTTCTCGTGAAATATGCAGCCAATTCCAAATTTCTTCTAACTTCAGTGGCGGGTAATGCTCTACGAGCTAATTCAATCGATAATCCTAAAATGTACTCACGACATAATACCAATATTTCATTACATTTATTTTCGCTCTCTTCGTCTTCAACATTCAATACCGTAATGGTGTATATACAGTTTCTGAAAATTGAAATTGCTTCTTCTAGATTATTAGCTCTAAATTGTTTGAATCCAGAAGTTAACTGTTCATCTAATGTGTCAAATCCTGGTATAACTGGACTGAATTTGTTTGGATGGTCTTCATCTGTATCTTGTCTAATGAAATCCTTCATAGCGGGTAAATCATCAGTGCCTGGTAAATACAATTTCGAAGCTCCGTAAACTTGTAAAAATCTAGCTTTTAACGGTTCGAAATTAGTAACACCCAACTGTTTGTTCAATAAGGAAGATGCTTGTTCAAATGCTCCCGCTGCAACATAGCTAGCTGGTGTTTTTGCATTCTTGAGCCAATAGGCTACTTCAGTAACTGCATCTGCAATATCAGTAGATATTTCTTCTTCTGCAACTTCGTCATCCATGTCTAATTCTTCGTCAATATCCCATGCACCATCTTCTTCTTGGACTTCTTCATCAGTAAATTCAACCTCGTCTTGATGTACATTTGGAGTTTCTTCTTCTTCAATGGTCAAATTTTCAACTTTACCCGTGAGCAAAGCATTCTCAAATGATGATAAAGATGTTTCTTTCAAAGGCCAGTTGGTTATTGGGTTAGAAATTGGTTGTGGTAAAGGAACAACCTCGCCCAATTTTGGTAACTCAACATCTTTTTCATCAACATTTGCTTCTTGTAATATTTCATTAGCAAAATCATCTAATCCATTTGATTTTGCTAAAGTGTAAGCTAATGGTAACATTCCACTTTGAATGTAAACTTGGCATCTTTTTTTAATATCATTACTGTACAAAGTATTTTGAACCAATGCATTCAAATCTTCACGATGTTCAGCAATTTGAGACATCTTGTTCAATCTTTCTGTATCACCTTTGTAGAGATACAAAAAGGACAATTTATCAAACATATGAAGTTGTTGATAAACAAACTCAACAATATCAATGTTTCCTTGATTTAAAGCTTCTTCGCCTAATTTGTTCCAAATTTGAGTATTGTTCAAAATCTTAGCTTGTTCCAACGCAACTTTCAAATTTGAACATTCTAAAGCCAAATCAAATCTGGTTTCTGGATCTTGAACAAAATGTAAAGCAACTTCTGGAAATCCTTTCTTTTGTAAATATCCAATAATGTTTTGTCCCACCAAGTTGGAATTGTTTATTATTCTCAACACTTCACCAAAATTTTTGTTGACCAATGCACGCTTGAACCTGTATTCAGTAGGATCAATCTTTATAACTTCAACTTGTCCTGATCTATTCAAACAAAACACCAAGTTACCTTGTACTTTGGTTATGTATAAAGTGTTTTCCAATGTTTTAATAATCCCATTATCACCATTTAATAAAGTGTATTTAATATGATTCAAAGTTGAGTATAAAAGAATACCTGAATCATCCCAGGCAGCACTCTTGATTCTAATAGTTTCATGCATCGAAGTGACCAATTCCAAATCTTTGTTAGCAATAGTTATGGTATGCTTGGATAATAATGCTACGTATTGACCATCGTTAGACCATGAAGCATATTTTACATTGTTGACATTGATTTCGGATAATTCCTTCTTTTGTTGAACATCATAATTTATGACTGAATGGCTTTTGATCAACAATATTCTACCTCCTGTTCCACTTAAAACATCATTGACAGAAGAATCCAATTGGATTGTTTTCGTGACATTGTTACTCAAATCTTTCACATGTAAAGTTTTCGAAGATTTAATAAAAGTAACAAATCTATTTCTAGATATAAAACTGGCAAAATTACCTTCTCCTTGTCTAATATCTGTTGGTTCAATTGCTCCAGTGGCATGTTTAGGTAATGTAATCAATGCATAATTCGAATTATCTCCTTCACCATGTACAACCAAAATGGAATTGTCGCTTTGATTATAAGATAAAGTTCTCATGAATGACCAAGCTTTACCAATTTTTTTCAATGACAACATTGGTAAAGAGTTTTCTTGTTTATTATAATCAAAAGCTTGAATTTGTTTTTCACCATTCACATAGAATAATTTGTTTTGAAATATTGAATAAGCTGATCTTTCTCTTTCCAATTTAAACACCATAACCCCTGAATCATGACAAGCTGCAAACAAATTAATTGTTGGATGACTGGCAATCAACCAGAATCTATCATTCTCTCTTCTAAATTGTTTAATTGGTACTCTTTTATTTAGGTCCCAAACTCTGATTGTTTTATCATCGGAAACTGACAAAATGATGTCTTGATGAGGATGGAATATAGCTGCCAATACATTTCCCGTGTGTCCTCTACATGTATCAACTTCCCAAGCTTTTGTGTCGGACATTCTCCACAACTTAACGACTCGGTCATCACCAGCTGACACAATTAATGGAAGAGTTGGATGAAATGAAGCATAATTAACACCTTTATCATGGCCTTCTAAAACATATTTGACAATTGCATTGACATTACCAAATATATCTTGCTGTGGTAATTGTTGTCTTTGAATTTGATCTTCAAATGATCTTATTGAAGAAGTGGGTGCTGAATGTTTTTTTCTTAATCCAGATATATCCCAAACTCTAACTGTTTGATCCAATGACGCACTAACAATTAAATCTTCTGTAGGATGGAATTGAGCGCTCATGACATAATGATTATGACCCGTCAAACATGCAATTTCTTGTCTGTTTTGCCAATTCCAGATTCTTATAGTCTGATCGTCCGAACAACTGATGATCCATGGTAAATCATGGTGGAATGAAACACCACGGATATAATCCAAATGGCCATTCAATGTAAAGATACATTTTCTGCTATTCAAGGACCAAACTTTGATAGTGTAGTCGTCACCTCCAGAAACAAACAATGGTTGAGTTGGATGGAAATTGACACATCTAACAGGTCCAACATGGTCTTCAAATCTGTCAATCAATGTCCCCATTCTGTAATCCCACAATTGAATTGTCGATGAATGCAACGACACCAATGCCCAAGGTCTTTTAGGATGGAATGCCACTCCCTTGGCCCTCGAGGACTTGGACTCAAACTTGGTTAGCATTTTCATGGTTACTTGATCAAAACAAAAAAAAGGTGTTGAAAATTTTTGGACACGGTACAAGAATAGAGGGACGTCACGTGGATTAAAAAATCTTTGTTCATAATATAACTATTAACTAAATGAGAAACGATATCAAACCCAAAGTTATGGAACTAATGATTCCCATTATTCCCTTACTATTTGCGGATCCACCCGATGAGCCAGTGGAGCTGTCACCACTAGCTGTCGCTCTTGCATTTTGAACAAATCCCCCAATACCGTTACTTGAATTATAATCATTTGCGGCAGCTGTAGTTCCTGCGGTGGCTTGATTTGCAGCAGCGGTGTTTTGAGCAGGAACATTTGCAGAGACTTTTTTGGTTGTTGTTTGGACACTGGTGATAGTACTGGAGCCGCTAGTTTTAACAATAGTGGATGTTTCTTCGTTGTTTTGAGTATCTTCATCATTGTCAGGATCATTTCCAGTGGCATCACTGTTACCCAACCATGTTTTTTCACTAGTCAACATAACATCATCTTCGTCACCGTCAGTGTTGTTGTATCTGTAAGCATGGTAATCGTCTTCATTAGTTGAATTGCCATGGAAAATTTTAATACCATCTGGAATATCGTAAGCTTCATACGCCATGTCTTTGACGTGAGCATAATAGTAGCCGTATTTCTGAATATCTTCCGAGTCCCAATCAATCTCACCACCGGCCCATTCAATAGTACCTACTCCATTTGAAGTATCACCACCTGGCCATAATGAGATTTGAATTCTTGAAGGTGTTTGTGGGTAATCGTATCTGTTTGTAGTATCATTCCAAGTCAAAGCTTTCTCTAAAGTACGTACTTTATTACCATCAATATACCAATCAACTTTATCCTCTTGCCAGTCCATTTCATAGAAATGATAATTTTCAAATGTATCGCTAACTGTTGTATTTCTAGAATTTGTATAATTCAAAATCCCTTGAGCGTAAAAATTAGATTGCGGAGCTGTTAAATTATACCCAACAAATTCATAATCGATTTCATCTTGAACGTCTGAAAATAGAATAAACGCAGTAACAACACCGCCTCCTCGCGATGTTTTCATATGAGCACCTACTCTTCCGTACCAAAGATATTTCGTTGATGATAGAACCGTACCTGTTGTGTGATTAGGCATTTGGATCAACAAAGAACTGTCATAGTAGTCCACATACCCGGTGTAGACCCAATCTGCTTCACTTGAGTTACCCAAATAATCCGTCTGCAACTCAATTTGTTTAACTTTTGATTTCGAGTCCCAGGTGTGATTAAAAGAATCCATTCTTGGCATGGGCATACAAGCTGTGTAGTTGAAGGAATATCTGATATCACAACCTCCTAAACAGTAAGCACCAGTTCCACAAGTACCAAATTGGGAACAACATGGAGAATCCTCAGGACAGTGAGACGACGAGTTACAAGCAATATCAGCAAATGCAATGCTTATAAACGAAAGTAGTATGAAATATATCGATCTCATGGATGATGAAACGAATGTAAAATGAAGATAAATGATTATTCAACTTTTTTATTTTTTTTTTTTTTTTCAATTTCTATTTGATCCAAAGGAGTAAATTGAAAACACGAACAAGAAATTTAATTTTACTTCTATTTTTGGTTTGGTCACACATTTGGTAGCGTTGATACCACCAAGGCTTTTTTGCAGCATTTTGGATCTAGATCTCGAGATCCAACAGCGAAGTTTACGGTCGTCATAATCACAAAGCGTGTATATTCGCGAAATATAAAGAATAGAAAAAAATAGCAGCATGTCCAGGATGTGGCAGCTGATCTGAGCTGGCAACTCGTTTAGATTTGAGCGCTGATGCCGAGACTGATACCTAAAAGACCAAGAATACTGACAGCAATGGAAGCAGCAAGACCAAGAGCACGTTTTTCTAAATCTGAGTTGTTGTTGTTGTTGCCTTTGTATAAGCCCAATTTGGCAATAGTGGTTGCGTTGAACCCGTAAGTGTTGGTCAAAGTAGTAACAGCAATGTTGATACCGGCTTCGACTTCTTTTTTCAACTCAATGGGGTCGTTTGGTAATTGGTTCTTCAAAGCTGGAAACAAATTGCCAATCAAATCCTTCAATTGACCGGCATCTGAAGGTAAGTTTTTCAAATTCAACAAGTCTAATGGGTTTGGGAAGTTGTCGAGGATTTGCTTGAACTTGTCGGGAGCCAATTGACGCAACACAGTCAATGGGAAGTGGACACCTTTTTTAATCAAATCTAAAATTTGATCAGCTGACAATTGGTCCAATAACGATTTCAAAGTTGAAAATGGGATTTTGGCCAAGACTTTTTCAATTTGGTCGGTTGGAATATTGTTGAAGAATTCAAAAACTTGTTGGCTGTTCAATTTTTGCAACAATCCAACCAATTCAGCAGCAGAAGCTTTGAAAACATCCAAAGATGGCAAGATACCAGCTGGCAAACCGGTTGGGATGATTTGACTGATTGGTAACGCTGGTGTAGCAGGGTTTGTACCAAAGATTTTCGACCAGTCGATAAATAAAGCGTCAGTGGTGGAAGCAGCTAATAAAGCAACAGTAATAACTTTTGTGAATTTCATTGTGTTTGACCATTTCCACCAACGGATTCACTTCTCATTTTATACCAATTTCGTAACCTCTTGAGTTTGTTCAAGTGCAACGCTCGACTTAGAAGGGGTTTTGTCCAACGTGGTTTTCCAGGGTCTTTAAACTATCAAAACATCTGTACGTTGAATTACGTCTAAATTTTGAACCATAGTTACATTTAAGTCTAAACAAAAGTTAAATTTTATCGTGTTGCATTTCATGTATTGCTAGAAAAAAAATTATACATATTCGGATCATACCTAGAAGGTTGGTCGTAAATCAAATTAGACAGCGATTGTTCTCCATTTGGGTTTTGCTTCGTAATGGGGACATTGTTTGACGATGTTTGTTTTTCAATTGGTTTGGGAGCCGGCGGAGGTTGATACGATCTTTGATATGGTATGTTTGGCCTTTGTGGTTTTTCC
This sequence comes from Insectozyma chauliodis, assembly GCA_030557115.1. Taxonomy (NCBI): domain Eukaryota; kingdom Fungi; phylum Ascomycota; class Pichiomycetes; order Serinales; family Debaryomycetaceae; genus Insectozyma; species Insectozyma chauliodis. Next base: position 198,834 of record JAKTVI010000015.1, on the reverse strand, counting down.
GGAAATTGTGGTTGTAATTGGGCTTGTTTCACTTCATTTAAAAACCTTGTGTAAAAATCAACTCCCTTTTTCAAATTCAAGTGATATTTTTTCCAATCTTGATAAAATGATCGAACCTTATTTTCCTCCTCCCCATTTTTTCCTAATCTTAATTTCTTAACATTAGGGTTAGACAATAAACTATTCCATTCTTTTTGTAATTTGATTATAATTGATTTTTCTTCATTTACATATTCATCCAATTTGAGTTTATGCTTATCAAACTTTTTAAGTTCTTCCGGGAATATAACGGATTTAATCTCACTACTGTTTTTGAATTTACTGTTCAAAATCAATATATCCGAAATATCGTCATTATGGATTTCCTTTTTTAAGCTGTCGATAATGTTTGATTTGTTTTTTTTCAAAATGTTCAATTCATATAGCAACTGCTCTAGCGTTCTAATTTGTTCATCTTGAGAATCATCCATGTCTAGTAAACTTATATCTAATTCATCATTTTGAAACAATCTTTTAAATTGTAAGGAATTAGGTCCTTTGGATAAAATATTTAAATATTCAAGATTAATTGCCCTATCGGATTTTGAAGCTTCATAAATCACTTTTTTATATTCAATGGCTTTGTTTTGATCCAAGGTTGATATTTCATGATATATGGTTTTTTTCAAATTATCAATTGTCGATTTATCATGTTGGTCTTGAGCATAATTGTCAGATATTTCCTGTACTAGGCTAATTATGTCTGATGGAATGTTTGAAGATTTTTTTAAATTTTCTTTGATGCTGTACAATGACTGTGGTAACTTCAAGTGTTCCAACGCCGATCCAACTTCTTCGTTTGACACTTCATAATGATCAATTTCATTCCTCAACAACAGAGATTTTTCTTCAGAGTAAAAACTTGCCAATTCATGGATATTTATCGGTACGACTGATTTCAAAAACAGATTATAATTTTCCTCATTAATTTCTCGCAACATTTCTATTTGCTTAAGTTCAATAGTTTTGGTGCTATCCATGCCTTTGATATTTGGAAGTGTTTGTACATTCGGGATCAACTCATGATAAATCAAATCATTGTCTTTTGACAAATCTGAAAGTTTTATAGTGACGGCATCCTTTTGATATTGATAATTGTCTAATAATTCATAACTATCCCCTGAACCCTTTGATATGATCTTCAAAGTTGAATCATCAATGCGATCAAGTAACTCCTGTGATTTCGTTAAATAAGCAATTGAATCACCATACTTTCTATTTGCTTCTAATTGTAATCCATTGAAATAATAACTCAAGGACAAATAATATTGATACTTGAAATAAATCACCGACACCCAGATCTCATCAATTTTTGCCGTCACAAAAGAAGAATCTCCCAATTCCAATTCCTCTTCATCCAGAACATAATTTGGGTCGTCATGGTTAATTAAATTGTAACAATCTTCATAATAAGTGCTTGTAGCTTTACATAGTTTGCTGATCAATGAATTTTTCAGTTGGTTCAAGTCGCCAGTTATAACTTTCAAAGTAAAAATCTCTTGAGATTGAGCCAACATCAATTTAGATAAAAATTTGATAGTAGATTGATTCAAATCTTGACTTGGTGCATGCAAAAAATTCTCATTTATAAACTCATAGATTCCACTTGCTTGTTGTAGCATTTGAATTGAATCTTTATCATCAGAATGGTTATGCTTCAGTATGGCAAATTTACTCAACAATGATCCAATGTTGTATAAAACATTTGCCTTTTCGAATGGCAAAGCATTCTGTGAGTATGATAAGTCCGGCGAGAATGAATCGTACCATACAAACTCCAATTTCTTTGACTTGTTCAATGTATGAAATGGTATTCTCAAATCTAACAACTCTAGTTGACTATAGTATTTATAATATAATTTCAATCCTGTATTATCAGAGTTTACGCCTCGAATATCTTGACGTAACTTGTTCAACCCATTCAAATCTTCCTGATAACTAGAAGTGTTACCGTAGATAGATAGTAAGTAGTTATTCAAAGGCTTTACCCAATTGAGTTCCTCGGTCTTCTTTGAAGGAATGGTTAATAAATGAGTTTTCATTGTTGATTAAATTTGATTGCGTGGAGAAATTACACTAAAAATGTCAAAAGTTGATGACGATGAACCCGATGATTGGGATAAACGTATAATTGATACCGGCTGTCACGAAGAGAATCTAAAGCTCCAATTATGTCATGCAGATACTGGAGACTGGAGGAAATGTATTAAGGAGATGCAAGAGTTTAAAGAGTGTTGGTCCAGGAATAAAAACAACGAAAGAACGTCAACTGTAAATAATTAAAACTTGTAAATATATATGTATTTTTTTTTACCATGAGTGATGACCTGATTGAACTTTCTTCTGCCGAGGAAAATGAGGAAATCTATGAGAAACGGCTGAAGTTTAGCGAATTGCAACACTTGCCCGATTCTGAATTTAAAGCCAAATCGAAACAATTAAAGTCTAAGAATTTAGAAAGAGTTAGACGTGAGTGGGATCAAATCATTGAGAAATATTCTAAAATCGACGATTTGAGAGAAAGCGATGAGATAGATATCATAACAGGTGAAATCATAACAAACAATGGTCATTTGCAAACCATGTCGAATGAAGACGACAACGAGGACTTATGGAATGGAATTGATGATGAAGATCAACAACAGAAATTAGATAAGCTAAAACAATACTACAATTATTACAAATTATTCAAAGATGAGAATGGTGAATCGATTGTGAAATTAAATTCAAATCGAAGTGAGATTCAGGTAAATGATACGCACAGCCTGCATATTGAAATAGAATCAGATGGTCTGGACTATTCTGGTGAACAAGTTGTGCGATTTGATTTAAATGGAAGCGATTCTGATCTCAATGAAGCTCATAAACTGCCGATTGAAATTGATTCAGATAGCCTGGATAAAAATGTCAAAATGTATGAGAATAAGGAATCAGATTCGGATGAGTCAGAAGACCTAAACAGCTTTATTGTTAGGTGAAACTTTAGAATGATGGTAAGAGAAATACATGTTAAGCTGGTTTTGCGTGTGTTTATCCATTGCTTGCTAAATTCCGTAATAAAACAAGAAACCAAATAAACCCATCTTAATGTCATGTTTTGTGATGCTGTTTACATTATACATTTACATATTGAGCTGGTGTAAATCATCATTTACTATATATTTCAACTTGAACGATTTTGTTTTGAGACAATGTTTCAGTATGTTACACATAATACTATTTACATCCTGTGCATGTGTATTTGTTAATTCCTATTCATTCAAATTGTCATCAGAGATCAAAGAAATGATAACCTTGTGAGATACTGTTTCAAAATGTTATTTACATTATACTATTTACATATTAAGCTGGCTCTGCATGTGTATCGTCATCTACTTTTGGTTTAGGTTTTCCTTTGAATGCATCTGTTCCTTTGATATATTTATCAAATGCATCGTTTCTTTCTAAAAACGGCCTTGGGCCACAGATCTTGATCATATCTTCTCTAGTCAAAATCTCTTTTTTGAACAATTCTTGCGCTACTTTATCCACCAAATCGATTTTTTCACTCAACAATTTATGACATTCTTGGTACGCTTCGTCGATTAATCTTTTAATCTCATCATCAATCAATTTAGCTGTATCTTCAGAATAATTGTGATGGACTTTGAATCCACCATTGGAGTCACCTGAATCATAACAAATTTGTCCCAATTGTGGTGACATACCAAGTTTCAAAATCATTTGTTGCGCCATGAGAGTAATTTTCTTGAAATCGTCAGAAGCACCGCTTGTGACAGTATCGAAATGTAATTCTTCACTGACTCTTCCACCTAAAGTCATAATCATCCTATGTTTGTATTGTTCTTGAGATACCAAGTATTGATCTTTTGGCAAGTACTGAGCGTATCCCAAAGCACCTTGGCCTCGGGGAATTATCGACACTTTAACTAATGGATCGGCAAATTCTAAGAACCAACCACAGATAGCATGGCCAGCTTCATGATATGCCACTGTTTTCTTTTCTTGTGGTGACAATATCTTGGATTTCTTCTCCAATCCAGCAATAACTCTCTCTATAGCTTGTTCAAAATGGTGCGTCTCAACAGAGCTTGCGTCTTCTCTTGCAGCAATCAACGCTCCTTCGTTACAACAGTTGGCAATGTCGGCACCGGCAAATCCAGGAGTTAAAGCACTCAATCTTCCTGCCAACTGATCAATAGCATTGTTTTTCAATTGCTGGAATTTTGCAAAATCGACATCTTTTTGTTTAATGTCTATATCCTCAACTGATTTGAGTTTCAATTTATTAAGGTGAACTTTAAATATTTCTTTTCTACCTTCAACATCAGGTATATCAATTGAAATATGTCTATCGAATCTACCTGGTCTCAATAAAGCTTTATCCAATATATCTGGTCTATTCGTACCTGCTAAAACAACAACATGGTCAGTAGTATCGAATCCATCCATTTCAACTAATAATTGATTCAATGTGTTCTCTCTTTCATCATTACCGCCAACTCTCCCGTTACCTCTTTCTTTACCAATGGCATCGATTTCATCAACAAATATAATTGCTGGTGCCATTTCTCTTGCTGTTTTGAATAAATCACGAACTCGACTGGCTCCAACACCAACAAACATTTCAACAAATTCGGAACCTGAAACGGATAAGAATGGAACACCTGCTTCACCAGCTGTCGCTTTTGCTAATAAAGTTTTACCGGTACCTGGTGGACCGGATAAGATAGCTCCTCTAGGGATCTTTGCACCTAATTTCTCATACTTTTGAGGATCCTGTAAGAACTTCACAAATTCCATAATCTCTTCCTTTGATTCTTGACACCCTGCGACATCTTTGAACTTGATCTTCACTTCGTTTTCTTGATTGAACAATTTGGCTTTGGATTTCCCAATTTTGAAAATCCCTCCTGGTCCTGAACTTTGAGAGTTGTTTGGCATTCTTCTCATTGTCAAATAATACAATCCTCCAATCAACAACACCGTTGGTAAGATAGGTAGGATGTAATTCAACCATGACCCTTTTTCTTCATACAAGATCGGAATCCTTTCGTTAATCGGTATACCCAAGCGGTCTTGAACCTGAGCTAATTCGTCTTCAAAATATGGTATCGAACCAATGGTAAATAAGACTTCTGGCGAACCACTGGAGTTCGTGTAGGTCAAATGACTCGCAGCACCTGGAATCAACTGTGCTTGTACAACGTACTTATTTACAACCGTCAATTTAGTAACTAATCCTCGCTCCAAGTAATTGGTGATAAAGTCTTGCATGGACAATTCTGTTTGTTGCTTGTCTTGAGAACCGACAAATAATGAATACCATAACAAAACTCCCGAGAATATCCAAACTATAACAACACCAATTTGTTGAAAAGATATTTTATAGATTTTCAAATTCTTAGGGTCAATGTTTGGGTTTTTTTCAACAATCTTCTTCTTGAGTTCTTCTCGAAACCGTTTCTCTTCCTCATTGATGGTATTCTCTTTAAGAGTTTTCTTGATTTCTTCTTCCGATATTGATTTGTCGGTTCCAAATTGTTTATTAATTGCCTCGAGTGTTTGTTTAGTGAGTAATTTCTGCTTTTCCTCACGATGCTCTTTTGATATTGGATTTCTGTTCAAATAATCATCCACCACTTTACGTATTTGCTTCTCCCTATCACTTGAATCTTTGTTTAACAACTTCCATGATTGATGTAGTGATCTCCTTGAAATAATTGTAAAGCTATTACGTGTGACTATACTGTTCTTAAGAACCGTTCGTCTCAATAGACCCGTTGTACTTAGCAATCTAAGTGGATTTGAGGCCACTAACATGATATTTAAATGGGGTTAGAATTTGAGTTTAAATTTTTCTTGTGTTGATATAAAATTTGCCGTTAACATTTGTATCTGCGCAACCAGATGAAAAGACTCGATTCGGAATTTACACATTATATTTTACAATGAAGAAAGAAGATTCAATTACGTGTATTAGACTTTGGACTTTATAAACTCATCCCAGCAAGTCTCACAAATTTTCAAGAATTTTTTCTTTTCATGGATCAACCATGACTTCTCATCTTGCTTCTCTTTATCCTTGTCCTTTTTTTCAATATCTATCGACTCGGTGCTTTTTTCCAGAGTGGAGGAGGATAGTGGAGAGTTTTTCCTTGAGTCGTCCAAATTCTCTTCGTAATCTTCTGGAGGAGAAATGGCCATTTTTTCTGGATTTGTCTTTTCAAATATCTTAAAATTGAAAATGTTTTCATTCATAAAGTTTATGCTGCCAAATATTTCAGACTTTTTCTGCAAGTAATTCTGATGGTAAGGTAAATAATGTGGAATTGGGTATGGCAATTGATAATTTGGTGACGTTTGGTTTTTATTAGGAGGTAATGGTAGTTTTTTAAGATTTTTTGTACTCGTTTCGTCATTAACAGGTTGTTCTTTATATTCGTTAAAGTACTCCCTTTGTGAAGACAATGGTTGTGATTTTATTGGTGCTGCTTTTTGTAAATCTCCATGAAAGACGTCTGTAACTGAGCTTACAAGCTGGGAAGGCGAGTGTGATTGCGCTTGTACTTGTGGCTGTGGTTGTGGTTGGACTTGCTTTTGTTGTGGTACGAAATTTTGTTTTCTATTATAATTAATTGAAGATGGTAATATTCTGCTTCTTGGGTATATTGAAGTCTGAGGCTTTAAAGTGCTATAAGTAATTTGGGCCGTAGGTAAACCCCTTGAATGTTGATAAGGTGAATAATAATGAGTTTGAGGATAAGTAGATGGAATGCTAGAGTGTGGGGCTGATTGTTGACTCGATAATGGCGGTAATCTTGTCGCTGATATGGTGCGCGATCTTGCTGTGGTAGGTCGTATTGGTGCAGAATTAATCAGTTGGGGTAATCCAACAGAGCTTTGATCTCCAATATTTAATGGGCTTGGAATATTTTCCCTTTTCAATCTTCTTGATTTCAATTGAGATAATCTTTTAATGTCAGCATCATCAGAAGCATAGATTGGAGATTTAACAATCAAAGTTTCAGGTTTTGGATCAGTGTTTGGATGCGAATGCATTAATTTTTGTTGTTGATTTTCTACTTCTTCCATATCAACTTCTTTACCACCATGTCTTGCGGCAATTAGATTCTTTTGTTGTTGTTCAATTTGTTGTGAGATTTTAACCGTTGTTTTCATTTCATCGTTAATCAAAGGAGGCAAGCCAGGACTAACAATTCTCAAAGCCAAATCAGCATTGTTGACCCCGCCGTTTAAATTCAAAGATGCAGGTCTATGACGTTTTGACTTTGGTTTATTTGTTGGAGAAACACGTTTATTATTCTCCAAGCTTTCGGACTTTTCTTTGACAAATTGGGACTCGTTTGATTTTAAAGTTGACGAAGTGTTTGGAGCAGAAATGGATAATGGACTATCTGTTGAAGTTGAAGAAGGTACCGTTGAAGGAGGAGATATGTTTGTGGTCAATGTCTGGATTGATGGTAAGTCCACTTTCGACATGATTCGGGATCAAATGCTAGTTGAGATGATGTGTGAAGATATGACTGGGATGAGATGGGGATTACGAAACGATAATACTGGTTAACTTTTGAGTACGAGAAAATTTATCTTGTTTTATATGTAAAACCAAAAAATGAAATTAACCTAAAACACAAAGACAAACTTTAACTAAAAATAAATAAACCTAGGAAAAAAAAAAAAAAAAAAAAATTAATTGAAATTAAAATTAAAAATTTACACGAGAATTTAGAAAAATGAAATACAACTCAAACAAATGGCCACAAGAACAATGAAAGTTGTACATCAATGTCAATTATCTTCTTGTGGTGACGACTGTTTCAAAATAAAACATTGTTTGAATTTGAACTGAAAAGTGGTTGTAAACACAACGCCATTTCATTGGTTACATTCTCAAAGTGAACTCTTTTATCATCACTTCCTTCCCTTCTTAGAATACTACTTGATATTAAGTTTATAACCTCTGTGGTAGAATTCCTTTGTATATGGCTATGATCTAAAAGAGCAGTTTAAAGTGTTTCAGAATTGTAACAGAGAGAATGTTACTCTAAATGAATGACCTGTGTTACAAGATGTTTCAAATTGTAATCTTAATATTTTAAGCTAGTTACCTATTTGCACAAAGTGAAATAAACGATTGTGACAATGGGATAACAATACAAGTTTGTTTATTGTTAGTTGGTTTAGGTTGTGATTGCAAATGGTAGTGCGTACCCCTTAAAATATTAGATCTAAATTAATCGAATTTTTAATGCATGTAGAAATAAAGATATTTATTTACACAATAGGAAAATTTAAACCCTTCCGAATTTCAACTGAGCAGTTTGTAATCAGAGGTAAACTCAAGTGTTTATTGCAATCATAGGCTGTTTTTCTCTCAACTTAATAGACGTATGTACATCACAAAAGAAGACGGTGGTTTTAAGTCAAATATTACATTTCGTTTTGCATAACTTTCAACCATGTTACACTAACCTTATTTTTCATTCGTCTAAACGTCTAGATTTTCAAAATTTGTCTTTATATTTACAACTTATGAAACATATATAAACTAAGCTGTAAATTTCTCCCATCCTTTAGGTCTTTTGAAGTTATTTACGGTAAAGTATTTGGTTGTACAAGAATAGCCTCTCCAAGTGAAATCTTTATTTGGATCACAGTTACAGTTTCTTTCCAATCTTGTTTCTTTACTGACTGGACAATTTGTGAATGGATTATGGAAGTATCCAACGTCTTCAAAAAAATGAACTTTTTCTCTTGGTAAGAATAAAGCTGCAGCTATACTGTGAACAGGTGCATCTCCCCATCTTTCATAGAAAAATCCCCCTGCTTTATCCAAATATTCAAAGTATTTAGTATAAGCTTCACTTCTCCAGAAATTCAAACTTGCAATTTCAAAATTTGACCAGAAATGACATCCGTTATAAGTTTTACCTTTATCATCACTAACCCAATCTAGTAAGTTGTTGGTAGCCAAGTATTTAGGATTTTGATCAATGAATTCTTTGGTAGTGTCCCATAATGTTGGAATAGTTTCTTTATATTCTGGTAATGAAATGGTAAATGAATATTCTTTACCATTGTCTTTCATCCATTTGAAAATATCGTAATTAATATCACAATAAATCTTAATATCTGGTTCAACTCTCCAGTAATATTCATATTCTTTCAAAATTTCTTGTCTCCAGAAAAATCCACTTTCGAATCTACACATATGTCTGTAACTTTCACTATGACCGTAAATAATTTTCTTTTGTGTCATTTCTTCTCTAACCAAAGCAGCTTTTTCTTGATCAATCCAAGCTGGGTATGACCAATGCTCTTTTGGAATCAATCCAAATTTAGCCTTGCCGGACACTAAAGCAGTAACAGTTTCTTTAAATTCTTGATTAAATTCTTCTTCATTAAGAAAAACCCAATCGTAATGGAAATTTTTATTAAATCTGTCTTCAATTTGTCTAATTGAATCGGCCAAACTGAATAAATCAGAGTTTCTGGCCAATGAAACAAATGTAGCTTTTATTTTATCATTGGTGGTGTAACTATCTGGGATATTTTTTTGCGCAATAGGCTCTGGTTGTCCTCCTTCAACCATGAATGCTTTTGGAATTGGTCCTGTTTGTTTCAATGAGGTTTGACCCGTTGTGCCACCAACAGGCGCAGCTTCAGGTTGTTTTTGAGTTGTTTGTTCAACTTTAGCAGCAGTTTGTTTTTGAACGTTTGCTGGTGGCTCGAATGAAGAACCCCTGGTCAAAATGTACCCACATCCTATTAATATAAGAGCAAAAATACCAAACCTAATCAAACGGGCATTAGATCTAGTAGAAGCCATTGTTATCAATTGTTGGTCAACAGAGAATAAAATTTAAAAAATGAAATTGTCGTTCGCACAACAATAATTTTTTATTTTCTTTTTTACGTGTCGCTTTACGTGGGAAAAATATTTAAATTATTTTTCAAGGGTTGGCGCCGGCGTGCCTCTGGCTAATTGAACGTATCATCCGATGGCATTCCATACATCTACATGCCTTAATCATTCCGACCCGTATCTATTGGCAATTTGTTGATACTCATACAACTTTGGTGTTGTATCATTCGGTAACTCCGTTCGATTGGGTAAGGCTAATTGGACCCTGAAACATTTTTTTTGGCATCGTAGTCAATTTAACTTCTTTAGAATTATCGTAAAAAAGTCGTGTCCTAGTCTTGAAGAATCCATACCAAGAACTTTTACGTTTCAACACTGTTCTTTTCCTGTTTAGGCAGTAGATGAAATTCTGTAGCACTGAAATCAAGTGTAGTCATTTTGAACGCCTTCTACTGTTTGTCTTTTAAATTACACACCTATCATTTGTGGCAATTTTTGCAGCCGCCTCAATATCATGATAAGTTTTAGAATTTATTTTGAATATCAACCTGTTTGCATTTGATTCGTTATAGTCAAAACCATTTGGCATTAAAATGTTACAATTCTTTTTATTGCAGTCGTTTCCTCCCTCGCATTACTTGTCGTTGAGATAAATGCCATCTAAACACAAACCACCCAATTATACTCTTATTGCATCACTGGAAAAGTATTTAAATTGAAAATCAATATTCAAACATACATGTGCTCTCCACTTGTTTCCCGGTTAATTTGATTCATGGGATTGCGCAGAAAAACGTTATGACTTCACGATGTCTCAGCTGTAACGTGTGGATTGAATTTTGTGTAAATTTTGTTACTCTGAGTGTATTCAATCTATAAATGTAAATAATTCTAAGAGACATTGTTTAAGGAAAATGTCAATTCCAAACCTAAGTAAATTGTTCCCATTCTTTTGGCTTTGTAAGTCCCATCTTCTCATAATACTTCTTACCACATGAATAGCCTCGGAATGTAAAGTCGTTGTCCGGGCTACAATGACACTTGTGTTTGTATCTGTATTCAGGATTCAATGGACATTGTGTATAAACCCCGTGCCTATAACCAACATCTTCAAAATAATGTATCTTGTCTTTTGGCAAGAATAACGATGCTGCAATACTATGAATTGGAGCATCACCCCATCTTTCATAAAAGAACCCTCCTGATTTATCCAAATACTCAAAGTAATCTCTATAAGCTTTCGATCTCCAGAATTTCAAACTTGCAATTTCAAAATTCGACCAAAAATGACACAAGTTGTAAGTATCACCTTGATCGTTACTGATGAAATCAATAAAGTTATTTTCAGCAATATGTTCTGGGTGTAATTTCAAAAAGTCTTTAGTGGTCTGCCATAATGTTGGTATCGTTTTATCAAACTCATGGATTGAGATTGTAAAACCATACACCTTATCGTTATCCTCCATGTATTTGAACAAATCGTAATCTAAATCACAATGAATGTCCGTATCTGGCTCCACTCTCCAATACCAATCGTATTCAAGCATCAATGGATTCCTCCAAAAGAAACCACTTTCAAATCTACACATGTGTCTATAACTCTCCAAGTCTCCGTAGATGATATTTGCAGCTTTCATGTTTTTCCTCGACTCTTCGGCTTTACCCAAATCGATCCATTCAGGATAAGACCAATGCTCCTTCGGTATCAACCCGTACTTTGTCTTACCAGACACAATAGCAGATGTCAAGTCTTTGAATTCTTGAGTGAATTCCTTATCGTTGAGGAACACCCAATCGTAATTGAATTTTTTATTGAAACGATCTTCGACCGATCTGATCGATTTGATTAAACTGTAAAGTTCCTCATTACGCGCAAGTGTTACAAACGTAGCTTTAACTTTTGATGGTTTTTCAACTTCATTCTTGGACGAATCTTCAACTCCAGTTTTCTTGGTATCTCCGATCTTTGTTGGATCCTCGATTTTAACCTGGTTGGGGTCGATCAAAATATCTTCCTTTTCTGTTTTCAATTCTTCTGGAACCTTGACAGTTTCGTGCACTGCTGGACTCACTTCTTGTTGTGAGTTGAGCTGACTTATTGAAGAGGAAATATCATTTGAATTATGGAATAATGTATAGAGTATCACCAAAGATAACACCACTGCCAAGTACTTCAAATACGGCTTTCTTGAACTGAAAATAGCCGTGGGGTTCATGATAAAGAAGTTTATAAACGGACGTACATTTAAATTTTTTAATCGACCGTGAATGAAGTTAATATTAGAAGGATTACATAATTTTCAATCCAAAAAAAAGCGCTGCATTTGTGTAACTTGAAAAATGTTTCAAGGAACAAAACAGGGCTCGGTTGATAAAACACAGTCACTTATGGACAAAACCTGATCACCATGTTTTTTACCATGGCAAGACAGTTAAATTCCAAACAGGACAATGATATTGACCGACATCATCTGTAACCCTGATTTGATTCTAAATGAAATAACCAAATACAAAACGGTACCTTCAAGCAGTGAAGCAAGAGGTTTTTGAACTCAACAGGGTAACATTAAACAACATCCAAAGATGGCTCCGATTCTATAAATCAACGTAGCCAAACTAAAATATAACGAAGAAAAATACGTACCCGACGTAACAACAATAGACAAAACAACAATTTTTTGGACAGTTTAGTTTCTGTTCATACTTGGATAAGTTTAGTTATGTAAATAGAATTTAATTACGGATAATTTGTAAAAAAAAAAGATGCCACACGTACGAAAATGATACCCATTTTAAGAGCAATTCTAGGTAAAGTAAATTGGACAATTCTGACAATTCTAAACATTCTAAAAATGATCAATTTGAGACACTATTGAATAGTTGCTTAACAATTTTTGCAAAAAAGCTTAACTAACATTACCTAATATATACCGTAAAAAAAAAAAAAACAACAAAAATTCAGATAACTGTCTGTTTAGTATGCTTGTACGAGTTTTGCAAAATTTTTTTCAAAATGTAAAAAAAATTTGGAATACCATTCAAAACTTTAGTTTGACATTGCAAAGCATTTGTACTTATAACTAGGCTATTTCTTTATATTATAGACATATTATTTAAGATTACTAGATAATTTTAAAAGCTATAGTGAAAATTTTAAGATTTGTTCACGTGACGAAAAAATGAACAACGAAGTTTACCGAAAAAACAATTGTGCGTACTGTCGTTCGCGATGGTACATTTGTCAATTTTAACAATACAGAGAAGATTAGCATTGTCCTTGCATAAAGATGACACGCTTTACAAAGAGATTTAATTATTTTTTTTTGCATCTTAAATCCAGTATTTCTTCTATGTGAGATAAAGTTTTACAAATTAATATTCAGTTAGATACTGCTCATTTGCTGTTGGTCAGAAGCGGATTCGAACTTGATGGCAATTTTTTTTGCACCCAAGAAAATATACGAGAACATCCAAATTCAAATTACAAAACAACAAAGTTTTGAAATTGGCCACCAAAACAACCTTTTGCGCGAAGGTAATGATAACTCCCGGTCATGTTTATAGATACTTCTATTGTTGACAGTTTTCTCCTACTCTACAAAATTTATGATTTGCCAACGGATCAAAACTCGATATATCGTAATAAATATTTATTTACAAAACTAAACAACATCGCTTATAATTCTCGATGCTTCTTTATAGGTCTTTAACAATTCCAAGCATTTTTCCCTCTCGGCTTGGATGTTTTCATCTTCCTTCAATAAATCGTCAAACAAAGATTCGTTATATAGTTTAACCACCAATCTATTTTGAATATGTTGTTTAACGTGGTTGACCAACAAGCACATTATCGCCTTTGGTATTTGATCTTGGATCATTTCTCTAACGATACTGAAGTACGAAATGATCAATCTTCTAATCAATTCACATTCCATCTGTTCGCGTTCAGTTAAATCGTTGATGGAATCTTCCGAGTCAAATGATTCTTCCGATACTGACAATTTCTGAAGCTCGGGTGTGGGTGGTTGATGGTGATGTATGACGCCATTATTTACAAAGTTTGAATTGAATTGCAAGGTTGTTTCATGAGTTTGAGGAAACTTGAACGGTGTAGGGTTCAATTGTGCTTGTGTTTGTAATTGCTGTTGTAAAACAACAGGGTCTTTTCCAAGAAAGTAGTTCAAATAAGATTCATGAGATTGTACCACGTTATGTGAACGATTTGAACTCGTTCTAGTATGTTTTGGTACTTCATCATCAACCGAGTTTATATCCTGGTCGTCAATGTTTGGTGGAATTACTTCCTCATTATCCGTCTTATTGTTTTTCGTTAATATCCTTTCACTGGCTAATCTTAATTTAGAATTTGATTCCAATTCTTTCTGTTTTTGTCTTTCTGCAACTACGATCCCCATCGCAGTGGCAGCACCGACAAAGTTTGGATGATTTGTGTTTATATAAGCTTTATGAATTTCAATTAAGGATTCAACATATTTTAAAGTTGGCCCCAATCTTTCTCTTAATAAATCACTAACAACTTCAATTAATTTGGCTTGTAATCTTGGATATCTATTCATCTCATGAGATATATCTGACGAACAAACAGAATGAACAATTTTCATTAATTCCTCATAGACCAATTCAACACATTTTTGACTTGGATCCTCCAACAACTTGATTTGAGGTTTGACCAAAATATCAAAAGCCAACTCAGGAACAAACAAAGCAGGCCTTGGTCCCGTTGAGTTTCTAATTGCTGTTCTAATATCATGTATAGATAGATTATGGGTTGGGTTTATTGATGCTAATTGAGAGCCAAAAATTTCATTGTAAATGTAATAAATCCTTGCACCGCCACAAAGTTCCTTAGTGGCTATTTCAGTGACCGATGCGCCTTCAATTGAATTGACAAATGCATTTGCAAATTTAGTCATCAAAGTAAGAATCGTAGCTCCCCTTAATTCTTTGGAATTAAGATATTCGTCACCATATGAATTTAATTCTTGTTCCGTCTGACTCATCAAAGTATTAAGTTTTGCTTTGATATCCGGTAATCTATCTCTTATATGGTTCATTAAAATTTTATTCAAAGTTGAAGCTAAATATTTTGTACCACATTTATTTGACATTGATTTATATGCTGGATGATTTGCAAAAAATTGTTGTTCTGAATATAAAGATTCATCCAACAGTTTATTCTGAGAAATATCTTGTTGAGATCTATTAACAATACCGATGAATCCTAATTTCAATGGATATACATTTCCTTTCAAAATATCCAAAGCGTTTGTACCTTGATCCATTAAATCTAATTTGGTTAATATTCCAACAGTTCTTTTACCTGTTGGATCAACTTGTCTGGCTAATTTCAAAGATTCAGAATTAACCAAATCAACATTTGCTGGCGAAACTGCCAATATTATACAATTTGGTTTTGAGATATATTCTGATATCAAATTTCTAATTTGTCTTTCGATATCAGTTGGTTGATCACCAATTGGTATCTTAGTTAACCCTGGTAAATCCACCAAAGTCAAATTCAAAACATTTGGTGAATATATCTTTAAATTGATTGGTAATCTACTAATTCCTTTATTTTCCCCAGCAATTCTTAAAGTTTCATTTTCAATTTCTTTTCTGATATCACCGAAATTGTAAAATCTTTTGTTGGGAATATGAAGGAATTCTCCCCATGAACTATGATTATTTGATTTTGCATTCCCATTCAATTTTCTCAAATGATCTTCTAGATTTACCTCTGAATCAGTTTCGGATTCTTCACTTTGATACTTTGAAATAGATGGATCGTTTTCTTTAATATTGATCAATTGTAAGACCAATGGCCTCCTTGTAACGATCCCAGTGCCTCTTGGAAGAAAATCTCTACCAACAATATTTTCCAAAACAGAAGATTTACCACAGGATTGTGAACCTACAACAGCTAAAATTGGTAAATCAATTTCTGCAAGCTGAGTGGTGGTTACAATGTCTTGTAATTTGTTAACAACAGGTATAAGATCTTGTAAAGACATTGGCAGAATCGGTTAAATTTTTGCGCAAGATTGTTGTTGCTACTTTGTACTCAATTGAAATTTGCAGAACTCAAAAAACGCTGGTAAGTGCACGCACATATATTTTATGTGCAGACGCATACTGTTGTTAACAACACATTGTAATTTTTCACTGTCAACCAACTCAATGTTTCATCAATTAATATTGATAATTGGTTTAGCATTGGCTATCCAGGGTCAATTGTTGGATGATATATATAGAGATAACAAGTGGGTAAATCAACATTTCACTAGAACCATCAGTTTATCAAAAGGGTTCGTTAAAGAAACAGATTTAATTGATATTAAAAACATCAATGACAAACCTCAAAATGAATATTTCTTTACAATTAATGATGGATTTGAATCGGTAGAGGCAATTTCATTATTACAAGTCATATTGAATGAAAACTTGATCCAAGTTGATTTTGAAGAAATTGTTCCAAATAAAATTTATAAATTAAATTTACCTTATCCAATATCACCAAATTCAAATGTTGAAATAAAGATCAATTACGTTTATACAAACACTTTGATTCCAATTCCAAATAAACTTTCTTTGGATGAAACTCAACAATTGTTGTTCAAAACAAATAAATTGCCATTTTCACCATATGTCACCAATGATTATAGTTTGGCTTTGGGCGGAATGACCAAAGGACAAGAAATGCAATTGAATCTCGAGAGTTCAAGTGAAAATCTGCCTGATTTGGATCCAAGAGTCGAGGATAACACATTGAAATATGGTCCTGTCTTTGAAGATATTGAACCATTTGCTGTGAAACCAATGGGGTTGATGTATGATCATAATCGTCCATTGGCAAAAGCACACAATTTGAACAGATCCATTTGGTTGCCTGCTTCCGATATAAATAAGGTTTCAATTGAAGAGTATTATGAATTAACAAATCAAGGAGCTGAATTAGACAAGGGATTCTCAAGAATTGATTGGATGAAAGGTAGATACGAAGCTACTAGAAACCATTGGGCTTTGAGTCATTTGGAAATCCCAGTCTTGAATAGAAACTTTGACGATTATTATTACACAGATAAAGTTGGAGTCAATTCAAATTCGAAAATTTACAAAAAGCATTTATTATTACAGCCAAGATACCCAATGTTTGGTGGTTGGAATTATAATTTCACACTAGGTTGGAATGAAGACTTATCAAAATTTTTAAATAAAAAAGATGAAGAATATATTTTGAAATTTCCATTGGTCAATTCCGTCAGAGACATTGTTTATGATGATGTTTATTTAGAATTTTATTTACCAGAGAATGCTGAATTTGAAGAAGTTGTATCACCAATTCCATATGAATCATTGACTGTTGACAATGAATTATCATTCTTCGATGTATCGAAAGGTCACGTGAAAGTTACCGTGCATTATAAAAACTTGGTCGATGAGTTACATAAACTAGATGTATTTTTGAAATACAAGTATACGCCAACGAGTTTTTACATCAAGATTGCAAAAATCTCCGGATTTGTTTTTGTTGGATTGATAAGTTATTATTTATTAGGTCTTGTTGATCTTTCAATTTAAATGTACATTTTTCACATCATATAACGAAGTAACTAAATATCTCCCATTGAAATTGACCCCATTTAACTCTTTTGCTGCTAATTCAGCATTTTTAAAATTTGAATAAATTATAAAACAGACAGTTTTCTGGTCGTTTGCTCTTATTTGGTGTATATGGCCAAACTGACCGAAAAATTGGTACAAATCTGATGAGTTGTAAGGTAGGTTTTTCACGTGTACTATTGGATACATATAAATATATTAATATATTAAAAGTTTCGTTCTCTAATGTCTGTAATTTTGTCTCGTTTGTTAAGTTTGTAAATGAAAAATAAGACACCCACACACAACAACAATATAAATAAATAACTGTACACCGACGTCGTGTCCTTGACCACTTCATCGTATTTTGGCTCCAACTGCTTATCAAGGACAACTGTATTGATACCGCTGATTGTTATGTCCTTAACTGGCCTGTCACTGCTGGTCTCTACTTGACTTATCTTTTCTAATGTATCGAATCCGTCTAGTAATTGTCCAAATACCACATGCAATCCATCCAAATGTGGTTGCTTATCACTATTTAAAATGAAAAATTGAGCTCCATTGGTGTTGGGTCCAGCATTCGCCATGCTTAGCCTGCCCAATTTATCATGTTTCAATTCGAAATTTTCGTCATTAAACCTGTCACCGTATATAGACTTGCCTCCTTGTCCATCGTAATCCCCGCCTTGAATCATAAAATCTTTAATAATCCTATGGAACTTGGTATTTAAATAACCATATCCTTGAGCCATAGACGACAATTGGAAAAAGTTCTCAACTGTTTGTGGCACCACTTCTCCAAATAATCCCAATGTCAAGTCTCCCATGACTTGGTCTTGGGAAATTGTAAATGTGATTTTATGAGTGACCATGGGGTCATTCAAAAGGTGTTGTTTCTCTGAATCTGATAATTGGATTTTATTGACGGGCAAAACAGCGCAAACTGCTAGTGTTATGAACAAGAATAACAACATCTAATGAAACACGTCTTGTAATTATAAAGATTTGCAATTTGGTGTATTTCGTATAAATTATTGCACGTGACCCTTTTCAACTAAGTATGATTTTTTTCTCTTGACAAAAATTTAGTGGCAATTATATCTACAATGAATGGAATCAATGTCGATATAAATCATTTGAAAAAGGGGGAGGTCAATTTGGGTACCTCGATTATGGCCGTCAATTTCAAAGATGGAGTTATATTGGGGGCCGATTCTCGTACAACAACGGGTTCTTACATTGCAAATAGAGTGACAGACAAATTGACTCAAATTCACGATACTATATATTGTTGTCGTTCTGGATCGGCAGCAGACACTCAAGCCGTTGCAGATATGGTCAAATATTATTTACAAATATACTCCGCACAATTGCCACCAGGGGAAAAGCCAACGACTAACATAGCAGCCAATGTGTTTCAAGAAATCTGTTACAACAACAAAGATAACTTAACTGCTGGTATTATATGCGCCGGTTATGATGAAAAAAACGGTGGTTCAGTATACTCGATCCCGATCGGGGGGTCAATTCACAAACAGGATTATGCTATAGCCGGTTCCGGGTCCACATTCATATATGGGTGGTGTAATGAAAATTATAAACCAGATATGGAACAAGACGAATGTGTGAGTTTCATAAAGACAGCATTGGCGGAAGCCATCAAATGGGACGGTTCCTCAGGAGGTGTTATTAGAATGGTCATTTTGACGAAAAAAGGTGTGGAAAGATTGATATTTTATCCCGATGAATATAGTATTTAATATAAGAGCCTATAGCCGAACAATCATATTCATGGAGAGAGAAAAGAAAAAAAAATTATTAGTTTTTCAACAAACATGTCACTTGACTCTAGTAAATTACAAATAACTAAAACGTCTACTCCGAAGGAACTTGAAGAAAAAGAAAAGCTCAAGTTTGGTCAATCGTTCACTGATCATATTTTGGAAATAGAATGGACTAGCGAAAATGGCTGGGGTACTCCAACTATTAAACCTTATCATAAATTTGAACTCGACCCAGCTACATCGGTCTTACATTATTCTTTTGAATTGTTTGAAGGTTTGAAAGCTTATAGGGATTCAAATGGTAAAGTCAGAACTTTTAGAGCTAACAAGAATATGGAAAGAATGAACAGATCAGCTAAAAGAGCTTCGTTACCTACTTTTGAAGGTGAAGAGTTTTTAAAATTGATTGATCAATTTTTGATTGTCGAAGATAGATTTGTACCAACTGGAAAAGGCTATTCATTATATTTGAGACCTACTTTGATTGGAACATCAATCGGTTTAGGTGTAAGTGCTCCAACTAAAGCATTGTTATACGTTATAGCTTCACCAGTAGGTCCATACTTTTCCGCTGGATTCAAACCAGTCAGTTTGGAAGCTACTGACTACGCAGTCAGAGCTTGGCCTAAAGGTGTTGGTTCTTACAAATTAGGTGCAAACTACGTCTCATGTATTGAACCACAAGTCGAAGCTGCTAAAAGAGGTCACTCCCAAAATTTATGGCTATTCGGCGAAGAAGGGTATGTCACTGAAGTTGGTGCTATGAACGTATTCTTTGCTTTCAAAAACGACGATGGTACAAAAGAGTTAGTTACTCCACCTTTGGATGGTATGATTTTGCCTGGTGTCACTAGAGATTCAACCATTGAGTTATGTAAAGCCAAATTAGGTTCAGAATGGAGTGTCAATGAAAGAAAATTGACAATCCATGAAGTTAAAGAAAGAGCCGATAAAGGTCAATTGATAGAAGCATTTGGTACCGGTACTGCAGCAATTGTCTCTCCAATTGATAATATTGAATTCAATAACGCAAACATTAAGGTTCCTGTTGATGCGGGTTCATCTGGACAATTAACAGCTGACATATGTGAATGGATTCAAAATATACAATATGGAGAGGAAGAATTCAAAGACTGGTCCAAGGTAGCACAATAGATAGAATTTTGTACATACTTATGATACACGAAATTGATTACCTACGTAAGTGTCTTAAACTGGAAACATGTGACGTTAGTTTCATTGCTGATATCGGCTCCAACCAATACATCTCCTCATTACATAGAACAGCGTTAAATTAGCTGACAAGTAAATTACATGAAATATTTTTCACTTGCTCTGTATTCACATTCGAAGAATAAATGACGAGGTGAATTGCGAAAGAAGAGAGCTCCAACCAATCCTATTTTGATTCTGAAATCAGATTTAACTATCAGTAAAGTATGTGATTCAATTCATGAACCAGCACTGAAGGCTAGTTAAGATAAGAGAGACAGAAATAAAGTTCATCTGTCAATTCACACAACTAGTTTTTAAGTATTGATTGATTAAAGTTCTTGAAAATGTAGTATTTTGCAAGACAATTGGCTGGTTATAATATTGTTATTACTTCTTAAGCGGCAATTTATACAGGTCAAAAAGATTTTTGAAGAATGGCTAAAAAATCGATTGCGCAGAGTTTCAAAACTGATTTTAAGATAGTTTCAATTTAATCAAGGTGAATTCGAATGCTATCGCGATACAATCATGATCGAACAGAGAAACAATATTTTAATAGGATAGACTCACATCACGCCATTTTTTTGACCGGCTTCAGAGATCCGAAGTAAATGCAATTTAGTGAGATACGTGTTCAATTAAAAACTCCGACTATAGAGGTTGGTTCTCAAATATCAACAAAGATATAGATACAAGTATTGATTAATACGAATTTTTTATACATACAATAACATTAAATATATAGTCTAACAAATGATACGATAGAATCTTTTGTAAAATGGCAAAGAAGCAAGGTATGCTCTTTGTTCGGCGACTTCTTGTTTTACCAAATCCAAATCTAATTCACGTCTACCGGTATCAATATCAATTTCATGAGCACGGTAAAATATTTTCCAATTTCTAGAATAAATTTTGTGACCCAAGTAGAATACCAAAACAACAGGAACAGTCAAGAAGTTTTGGAAGAAATCGTTTGCATTTGGCTTGGTATCGATTGGCCATACAGCAATCCAGAATTGTAAACAGACAACGACGACGTTGACAATAACACCCCACCAAGCACCAATAACACCACATTGTGAACTGTATGTAAGCTCACCAGTGTCTCTACCCTTTACTGATAATGCTCTTCTGAATCTAACCAAACAAAAACAAATTGAACCCCAGGTGAAGATTGATGATAAACCGGATAAAGCCAACAACCAATTGAAAACAGTGTCTTGTTTAGGAGAAGCAGCCAAGAAACATAACAAACCGATGATTAATTGGAAAATAATACCAGCCAAAGGTCTACCTTGTTTATCGATGTATCCGAAAATCTTTGGAGCTTGACCAGAAGCTGCCAAAGCGGCCAAAGTTCTTGAACTTCCAAAGACTGAAGAATTACCAACAGATAAAACAGCAATCATAATAACGACATTCATAACTGATGGTAAACCACTGATACCTCCGTTTTTGATAGCAATGACGAAAGGAGAAGCAGTAGCTGCAGCACCTGAACTCAATAATCTTTTTTCATCGTAAGGAACCAAACATGTGATTAAAGTCAATGATACAATATAAAATAAAGCAATTCTGTAGACAACTTGTTTACTTGCTTTTGGAAGACTTTTAGCAGGGTTTTCAGTTTCTGCAGCGGCCAAACCAACCAATTCTGTTCCAGCAAATGCGAAAGCAGCACCCACAAAGACTGTAATGACACCTTTTGCACCATTTGCAAAAGCACCTGGATTGTGCCAGTAATGACCACCAAGGTAACCACCTTTTGGACCACCACCACAAATTAAAACAATACCCAAAATGATAAAACCACAAACGGCCAAAACTTTGATGGCACTAAATATGAATTCAGCTTCACCGTAACCTTTGACACCAAAGAAGTTAATTGCGAGGATCAAAACGTAAAAGATGGCCACAAAAGCCGCCGAGTTTATCGTGGAGTTCCAGTATTTGATTGTCATTGCAGCCGCCACCAATTCTAAAGGTAAAACGACCAACCATTGCATTGCGTAATTCCAAGCCATAGCAAAACCCCATGAAGGATCAATAAAACGAGTGTTGTAAGTAACGAAAGCACCAGAGACAGGGAAGGTAACAGCCAATTCCCCCAAGGATTGAACAGTACAGTAGATCATAGTACTGATGATGATATAGGCAATCATAAGCCCCCCAGGACCACCAGTGTGTAATTTTGATCCTGAACCAACAAAAAGACCAGTTCCAATGGATCCACCAATGGCAATCATTTGTAAATGTCTGTTTTTAAGTGATCTTGATAAAGGTGAATTAGCAGTCAAAACAGCAATTTTCTCAGCTTCACTCAAATTTGGGTCGAGACCAAGGTCAGCCACATCAGCTCTTTTGAAACCATCTACAAATTTTTTCCATCCTTTCAATTCAGGTTTTGAATCTTGAGCGTCGAACGCATCAATATAGATTCCTCCATTTTTTTCATCAGCAGAACCAGCTGCGTCGTGGGATCTAATATAGTCCAATTCTTTTTCAGGCATTGATAATTATAGGATATGTGGAGATTGTGTCAGAAAGTTGTCTTATATTTATAGTAGATCGAATTGTCGACAAGTGTGAGAGATTGTTTAAATTAGCGGTAAGATAACTAATAATTAGATTAACATTCTTATCTCTGTTACACAATAACTTTAATTATACGAAGGAGGTTTTGCAGATTATCTTTTGCAACCAGCAAAAAAATATCTTATCATCTGCAACATGCATAAAAATATCAATAGGAAGAAAAAATAACCTTGCGGCAAAGTATCAAAATGCCGTTTAGATGAAAAATATGCCAGGGAAAAAAGTTTCACATCTTCGACCAAACACCACTGAAATTGAGTCTACAAGAAACAGAACTCTAGCAGTATAATCTAAAACTTTTTCGCTTTATCATTTATCTCAAACGATTGTCGTAAGTATTTTTGTAATAAGGAGGGAAAAACATCTCTGTGTAATTAGATAAGAAGCAATATGCAGTCTTCAGAACGCCGTCTCTCATCTCTATCAGGGCGACAGGACAAAAAGAAAGAAAAAAAAGTAAAAAGAGGCTGCCTCAGAGATGAAAAGCTTAGAGTTAATTTCTAGAACAAATGATTGCCCAAGCAGCCCAGTACAGGACGAGTCATGATTATGCTTGAGAGACGAAGAAAAAGAAATCACCAAATCAGGTAAAAAGAAGGGAAAAGCGTGAAACAAAAGAAAAGTTAGATAATTTTATCTCGACGCTGAAATAATATCACTTAGTGATGATAATCTGATTGAGTTGCTTAAGCTTAAAATCCTGACGAACAATAATAATTCCAGGTCCCCTTTTTGTTTAAATCGTATTTTCTTGATTTACGCTCTCGGTTTTGTGTTTTGTAGTTTGAAAATGCCGTAAAACCAAGATTATTCTGCACCTACTCCACAAATGTGATTAGGCAGTGGAGTGTTGAACAATAGCTCGAATGCCTCAATGAGACTCTTGTAACTAAAATTATGTTTCCGTTTGCTACCAATATTGTAAACACTTTTTTTCAGCTTGTGAATTTGCAATCGCAATCTCTAAACAGTCTTTTTATCTTGGCCAATTCAGCGTGCAATTCGAAGATCACAGTGATATTATATATCTTCGCTTAAATATGGAAAAACTACTTCCTTCAATAACCGATCTATTGTTGAATTAAAGTTTCTACTTGGCGTCAGTGGATAAATTGGTGTGTTGGTAATTGATTGTGAATAGCATGAGATAGAAGTGAGTTGAATGAGACAAAAAACGTTCTGTTGTATTTGAAATGACAAACTTATGGCCCAAATTTTTGCTTCCCACTTTGCTTTATTCTTGCTTCGATGTCAAGCGTTTCGCTGTACCTTCTGTCATTTTCCGCAATAATTACAAGTCAAGTTTTAGTGGTTTCTTGGACAGAGAAGTCTTTATCCGGTTATCTCCTCGACACCAAGTTATTCAGCCTTAATGGCGTATGATGTAATCTGACTTTTCTTGGAATGCCCAGCTATACTGAACGAGAATGTATTTACATGAAATTCTACTACAATTTTTAAAACCTCAGTAGATCCGATGTTGAACGCATTATAATTCATGTTTAAAATATTTTGTAGATCATATCAGAAGTTTTTCAAATTACCAAATATTGGCAACAGCAAAGCATGTCTTTTTTCGACCAATTTTCAAAATACCTTTATTATACTAGCATCGAGCTACAATCTCATCAATATCTTTCAACTGATAAAAAATGCTTTGTGAGTTTTTGAATTATAGCATGATGTTTCAATTTCAAAAACTAAATTTATCATAGTGCTTTTGTCTAGAAAGAAATAAACTTTTACACATACAATAAAGTTTTGGATTACTCAAACTTAACTGGGTGTGAGTGAAGCATTGAAAGTGTAAGTTTGACTGATAGAACTCTAACAATCATTATCGTGAATTTATGGTTTATCGCAAGCTGATTCTCTCACGGACACAATTCATAAGGCCGGCTTAGTTTTCGTAAAACATGCTTATGAATTATTCAATTCAAAAATAATGTAAAATTGTCGCAAACAGTGTACCTTTGGTAGCTCAAATCGTTTGTCAAGGACTCATTGTAAGTGAAGATATACCAAATATTGCTCAATTTGTGAGGTTTGCGTATGTAAATAGTTGGATGCTACCAGTTTGTTTTGACTGCAAAAGGGGAAACAGTGTCAAAGAAATCAGACAATCAAACTTCCTTCTTGGCTGGAAAATGTTCCAAAATTTTGTGCTTCACAATTAATATGTTTTAAAGCAGAATTATGGTTTTAAAACTTAGGTTGATACCGTTGACTATTGCGATTGATTCGAGTCGTCTAGTTTGTCTTCCGTCAATACTCCTGATTGATCAAGACGATTAAACACATTATTTAAACAGTCTAACCATTTAATAGTTTTAAAATTTGACTCAGAAATTAATTGTATCAATTAAATTAGTCTCGTCACACACATAGCAGCTATGTTGGGAATTACTTCATTGATTTTTCAAACTTCGGACAATGGTTAATAGCAACCAATTTATTACATACATGTGATTCCAGTCAGTATTGATTCAACCTAGGCATGGTCTCAAAAAAATTGTGTAAAACAGATCAATGGGTTAGTTTAGACATCTTTAAATAATGACAAACTTAACTCAATCTTTTAAAAGCCCATCCTCAATGAGTCTTCTATATCCCTTAAAGCTTCTTAACAACTGCTTAACTCTAAGATTTTGAAAAAAAGCAATTGACTTGACATGTTTGACGGCAGCAGTATAATCTTTAAGCAAAACTAGTATTGAAAGTAATATTATTGATATTTTACACAAATTTGATGCTGTATCACATCTCTAAGTTTTTTGTACAAAATAAAAAATCCAAATTATTAACTTAATAACGTCTTTAACGGTTTTTTTAAATGCTAAACGATCATTTGGAATCAAATTAAAAAGTAATGCCTTAATTCAAGCCTTTTAATCAAAAATCGTTTGTAAAATGAATCTACTTTTGGATTTCTTCGGCTCGCTGCAAGCCTCAAGGTTCACATTTAAACTTTTGTGGTATATTCGCAATCGTAGTATTCCAACCTGAACATACTAAATTTTGTGTTGAGATATATTTGTTCCTTAACCGGCATGTTAAATAAAAAAAAGCTACTTTGATGTATCAACAATAAGATTTAAACGGTGCAACCGTCTTCAGCCGCACGAGGTTTAATAATAAATGATTCAATTTTCTATTTCCATTCGTAATGGGTATTATATGTTGTAATATTGTATCATATCATAAAATCCTACTGAGAGAGGCAGCTTTTGTTACTGATTGTTAGTTCCCTTTTAATTTGAAACGAAGCGATTATTTTATATTCACAAAATATTTTGTGTAACCTCCATCTCATCAAATTGCAACAAGCAGCTGGTCCCAACGTGAAAGATGTTGGCACGCGATGAGTTTCGAGTTGTTGGACTAGGTTACAAAAAATGAACTGCGCTTCATATCACGGCGGTGCGTTAAAGACGGTCATAAACATAGTTTCAAAAATACATAATTGGATTTATATCTTACAGTTTCTGTAGTTAATAACCTTTGAGCGGTTTCACACTGCATCTTTACAAAAACCACTATCAAATAAATTCTTAAAAAAAGTATTTATGTTGCTAGTAATATTATAGTATCAAATTTTTGTAATGATAATACGTTTGGTTACAACAAGGATTCATGTAACATACATTGTTTTTATTTTATTAAACGTTTATTGTCACTCGGCGCCTTTCCAATTAAAGAAACTAGACCCAATCATTCACACATACCGTAGCATTTCAAAATAACAGCATTTTTCGTTTAACATAATTTGTAATAGCGCAATAAAAGCGGTAAATAATAAGAGCCGTATGTACTGGTGCGTATTGTGACAGTTTTGCTTGAACCGCATAATTTTAATGATCAAACAAAGGAAACTAATAAGATCTGATGCAAATAAGTGATAATGCAGAAACTCTCCACATAAAAGTTGTCTTTAATTTAATGTAACTAAGATCAGGTCAGTCCAAGAAGTGTGTACCCCAGAGTATTAGAAATGTTACGGCGCTTTATACGCGGCACAAATAATAAACCCGTGTAAAAAAGAAATAATACAGAAAATGTGGTACCACAAAAAAGCAAACGCAACCACATTCGCTTGGGGATTGGCTGATTGGATGATATCATAGCTTGTCAATTTCAGTTTTTCGGAGAAATGCCGTTATAAATTTAGGCGGCTGTACATTTTACATCAACTGTTTGACTTTGTACCTCAGATGAGATGCTATTTTTTTTGCCTCATACAAAATGCCCTATGATCACATTTATATATTTATCTGATCTTCTGTTTAGCTTTTTGTAAAATTAACTTTTTCTTATGTCAGAAGCTGAATCAAAGTTAACTCAAGTTAACAAAGCAGTTCAACCTGAACAAACGGTTGAAAAGGTGAAATCAAATAATCAAGTCAGTAGCTTTTCAGATGACGTTTCAGATGAAGGTAGAGAACCAACCGAATATGAGTTAAAAACATTAAGACATGTCTCTGAAAGAATCCCAATGAGTTGTTGGTTAGTTGCCGTTGTTGAGTTAGCTGAAAGATTTTCTTACTACGGTTTATCAGCACCATTCCAAAATTATATGCAAAATGGTCCTGATGATCATCCAAAAGGTATATTACAATTAGGTCAACAAGGTGCCACTGCTTTGTCCTACTTCTTTCAATTTTGGTGTTACATAACTCCAATCGGTGGTGGTTGGATCGCTGATACGTATTTAGGTAAGTATAAAACAATTTGTGTTGCATGTGGTATTTACATTGTCGGTATATTTTTATTATTCATTACTTCGATTCCATCAATCACCTCCAAAGCAACCGCAACTGGTGGTTACATAGCCGCTATTATCATAATTGGGGTGGGAACTGGTCTTGTCAAATCAAATGTCAGTCCTTTGATTGCTGATCAAATACCTAAAACCAAACCAAGAATTACCATAACGAAAAAAGGTGAAAGAGTGATTGTTGATCCAAATATCACAGTTCAAAATGTTTTCATGTTTTTCTACTTGATGATTAATATAGGTTCATTATCGGTCATCGCAACAACTGAATTGGAAGCTCATAAAGGATTCTGGACATCTTATTTATTATGTTTCTGTTTCTTTTTCATCGCTGTTGCTGCCTTGATTATTGGTAAAGATAAGTATGTTAAAATTCCAGTTGGTGACAAAATCGTTAACAAGACATTTCAGTGTGCTTGGATTGGACTCAAAAATGGATTTAAATTAGACGCTGCTAAACCATCTTTAAACCCAGAGAGCGCATTTGCTTGGGATGATCAATTTGTTGAGGAAGTTAAAAGAGCTTTGTCTGCTTGTAAAGTGTTTGCATTTTATCCAATCTATTGGCTTGTTTACGGTCAAATGTTGAACAATTTCGTTTCACAAGCCGGTTCAATGAGAAGTCATGGTATTCCAAATGATTTATTACAATGCTTCAACAGTATTGCTATTATTATCTTCATTCCAATTTTTGAAAGATTTTTATACCCATTCATCAGAAGATTCACTCCTTTCAAACCAATTTCAAAAATTTTCTGGGGTTTCATGTTTGGAACTCTCAGTATGGTTTATGCTGCTATACTTCAACACTACATTTACAAAGCCGGTCCATGTTACGACGCACCAGGTAACTGTAAAAATGGTAACGACATCCATGTCGCTATTCAAATTCCAGCTTATTGTCTAATTTCATTATCAGAAATTTTAGCTTCAATCACTGGTTTAGAATATGCTTATACTAAAGCTCCAGTCTCAATGAAGAGTTTCATCATGTCATTGTTCCTTGTGACCAATGCTTTTGGTTCCGCTTTGGGTATAGCTTTGTCAAGTGTTTCAGTAGACCCAAAGATGGTTTGGTTGTTCACAGGTTTAGCCTGTGCTTGTTTTGTCGCCGGATTTGTCTTTTGGTTCACCTACAGACATTACAACAAATATGAAGAACAATGGAATAGTTTGGAATATGAGAATGAAATTGCAAAAGCTGATGATGTTGTTGCCTTGGCGCCAATTGCGTCTTTTGCTCAATCTCATAAAAGTTTAGGTTAACGATGTAAATAGATTTTAATAATATAAAATGATAACGTTCAAATTCTTTCTCAATCGCAATGAATTCAACATAATTTTCATGTATATTCTCTTCAAGTCTAAATTCTATCTCTAAATTTATATTTCCCAATATCCTGGGAACAAATAGTGCATTTTTTCCAACAATTCCTTTTTGACACCATGTGGACTAGTACTAACTGAATACTTCATTGAACCGACAATATCGTCTCCTATCTCTTTTCCTTTTTCTGAAAATTCGTCAATCAATTTCGCAGCCAATTTACAAGCATTTGCACTATTTGCTTTCAAATTACCAACAACAGTTTCAACAGTAACAGGCTCTTCGCTTTCGTTCCAAGAATCGTAATCTGTGGACATACAAATCATCTGGTAAGCGATCTCAGCTTCTCTGGCCAATTTTGCTTCTGGTAAAACACTCATATTGATAACGGAACCGCCCCAAGTTCTATACAACTTTGATTCTGCTCTTGTTGAGAATTGAGGACCTTCCATACAAATGATTGTTAAATCTTCACCGCTTGATTCTTTAGTGTGTAAGATTGGATCATGGTTCTCGCCTTCCAAGAAACCTTGGGTTGGAATAGCGTCAGAAATTAATTTGTTCAATTTCAAATCGAATGGTTCTCCAAACATAGCATGAGCGACAAATCCCTTTTCGAAAAAAGTGGATGGTCTAATACCTTTAGTTCTATCAATGATTTGTGTTGGTAAAACGAAATCTCTTGGTTTAATCTCCTGTTGCAAGGATCCAACAGCACTGAAAGCGACAATAGCTTTAACACCAATCTTTTTCAATGCAGCGATGTTTGCTCTACTTGGAACATCACTAGGTAACAAATCATGATGTTGACCATGACGTGGTAAAAACGCAACAGGAAATCCAGATTCTGTTTTTGCAATAGTAATTGGCCCCGATGGAAAACCCCAAGGTGTGCTAACAGTTAATCTAGCTACTGGGTGAAGATTAGGCAAATCGTATAAACCAGTACCACCAATGACTGCCAAAGTTACTGCTCCATCGTACTCATGGGGCAATGCCTTGACATCGACCTTTTCTCTATGAACAGACATTTGTTGAGCTAATTTCTGTACCACGAGTCCTAATGTGTGGCATTAGAAAAATTAGTCGTGCGCACTTATAATTTTCATCTGATCGCCATCATGTTACAGGTAAGAAGAATGTCTACTCGAAAGATCTTTGGTAGGAATAGCAAGATACAGATAAAGAAACCGGCTGCTCCATACCTACCAACAACCGCATTACCTCAAATACCAGATCACATTAAACAAAAACCATTACTGGAGATTTATGACTCAATAGGAGCTGGAGATATATATCGAAAATTGAATGAACCAAAAGGTATAAAGTTTGCAATACCAAGTGAGTATATAAAAACAGATCAAAGGCCAAAAAGCAAAAAGATTAATCACGAAGCGTTGGATGAAAAATTAAAGACTTTTATTAAACAAGAAAAGAACGACGATGCACTTATAACCATGAGTCACGAAATTGTATCTAATTTAGAGTCTAATCTCAATGAAATGTATCCTGTTTTATCACATCCGTTGAAACGAAGTATATCAGGCATATCGAAGATCAATCCTGAATTGGATAATATAGAAGATGAATATTTATGGGAAATACTTCCAAACAATAAATTATATGGCATACCTCCGTACCAAAAGAACACTTTGGGCTTCAAAAATTGGGAAAAAGAGTATCTCGATAAAACATATAAACAAGAACTAGAAAATGAGTCGGGCGTTAGAGAGTATAAACAATTCAAATCACTATTAAAAGGTTCAAATACATTTTTCAACAAACAATCAAGAAAAAAGTTGAATCGAGATTTATTGAAGAAGTATAAGAAGTTACAAAAAGAAGGCAAGCTTCCTAAAGCAGAGTTTTTAGACGATTGAAAATAATTGTGTACTATTCGATGATATTTAATTCAACATCACCATAACCAAATTGATGTTTGTTTTCTTCGTATACTCTTTTCAATTCCTCGACATATAATTTATGATATTTGTCTAGTAATGCAGGTGGAATTTTTGTCTTTGGAGAAGGTTTTTTACTCAAGTTGAATAAATCTGTGAATGAGTTTGATCTAGGCTTTTGTGGCTCTTCATCTGTATCTGGCTGAGATTGTTTATATTCCTGTAAAACACCAGCAGGAATGTGGATCGGCTTACCAACGCAAATGTTTATAGGATTTCTAAATGGTAAAAAACCAAAATCATAAATAAATACTCCACGTGCACTGAAGAATGGTACTGTAAATTGGAATGTACTCTTCATCCATTGTTGGAACTTGTAACCCAAAGAACCGGGCTTTGGCTTTGATAATCTATATACATCTGCTTCACCAAATGCAAATGTTGGAACTAAAGAAACATTACCCAATTCAATTGCAATCTTCACAAACCCTTTACGTTTGTTCAACACCAACTTCACCTCTCTTTTCACTTCTTCTTCTTCCTCTTCTGAATCGCTACCGTGAATATCTTGTCTTTCCTTGTAGCCATAGCCTATTCTTGCATGTTTTGCAATCATATCATTTAACAACGATTCTTGTGCGCCTCCAACAACTAAACAAACAGAATTATCACCGTTGTTAATCAAACTCTTGATATTTTTCCCTGAGGCACTTGTGATTCCTAAACTCATCAAGTAATCTCTATAAAATGGTACAGTGAATTGAGTTGTCAAGGTTAAAGGAAATATCTTACCTAGCCCAGGGAACAATCTAGTTCCTTTTGATGGATCATGGAAAAATGGTTTTAACCATCTCATGGGAAGTTCGTATGGTTCATTTCTTAATGCATTGGTTCCGAATAGTCCAACAGCACCCATTGATATAACTCCATGAGGGTGATAGCCGAAAATGTATCTTGGTCCAGTTGAAACGGTTTTTATAGTTTCTGATTTAACACTCGAGGTATCGGCATCATTGAGTCTTTTCTTTAAGCCGATTTTTTTAAATATATAATCAATTATTGTTCGGCTATTCTCGCTGACTAAATCTTGCTCATCGTCAGAGCTTTCTAAACTCTCTTCCACCATGACTTCTGTGAAAGTCGGTTCCAAATCACACGATTTGTGAACTTGTATGGGAAAATAATCAACAAACCATTTCCAAATGATGAGATTCTTCATAGAGTTTCGAACTCTATAACTTACCTTACCATTTGTGGGAGTGTGTAAGTCAAACCCGTACCACCAGACAAAATAAGGCAAGATGACAGTCAACCAAATAAGCCAACCCAAAGAAACTGTGAATAAAAATAGGCAAATGAAAAATGGGATACTGATACAATGCCATATTACCCCCAAGGTTTCTAATCTATGAGACAAGGGAGTATTCAATGGGGCAACATTGATAAATGGACGTCTTTTCCTCTTTGGGGCAGATGCGGTTTTGGTTTTGGTTTTGGTTTTAGGCTCCTGGCTTGGTTTTCGTTGTTTGAGCTCCATGATTGCCTGATGTATAATTTGTTCTTCACCCTCTAAAAATGAGAAAAATATTTCTTTCAATCACAAAATTTAACCCACTTGAAAAAAAGTGTGAACTTCAACGAGTAAATTTCCGGTGTGAAAGGTGTATATGTTCTTGGTGTTGATGGATGATTTGAATTGTATTTAAACTTAAATATAGTACAAGAATTTAGTCGCTTCTGCCTTAAACCCGCTGCATGGGGGTAATTGCTCAGATCTCTTTTTGGAAAAAAAAAACAGATTAGCTCATATTACACGTGATGTTACACGTGATTTGCGCATTTAAAGACATTTTTCAATTTTTACAACCAATTATGAATGGTTCATCTAATGAAGAATTAGATCCAGCTGATCTAGATAACAATCAAAAGACTCATTATACTATTATTCCAAAGCGCAATAAGAAACCTTTTGCGGATGCGTATCAATATCTAACGAATCAAACCCTAGGTGTTGATTCAAACACTCCTTTTTTAAACTTGTTCAATGGTAAGGAATCGGATGAAAATGTCCAATATCGATTCCAATTGTATACAAGTATTTGGTCAAATCAACTTGATAAGATAGAAACTATTTTGAATAATGCCAACAATGAATTGTTTCAAAATTTGGTCAATTTTATCGATGAGCCTGATAGAAAGTTATCAGTTGGATTTGTACAAATGACATCCAATACAGCTAACAATAACCGTATATTGAATGAATTCTATCATCATTTGGCTGAAAACTATCATCGAGATTTTCAGCTCGTCACATTGAACAATAAAAGTTGTTCAAATATTAAATCCGCCTTGAGGGAAATTGTTAGACAATTTGACGAAGACTCTTCTAAATTGAATTATGATTTAGATGTTATTTTAGGATCGATGAAAACATTACCTAAAATTGTTCTTGTTTTGGAAGACACAAACTCAATTGACAATCAAGTGTTGAATCAATTGTTAAAAATCTTGTCGTCTTATTCACTTCCTTTGAAAGTATTACTTGGTTTGTCTTGCTCAACAGTTAATGCTTGGATAAATTCTAATTTAACTAGTGAGGTCAAAATATTGATACAAGGGTATAAATTTAAAAGTAATGACAACAAAAGTCTAGGCTATATCATATTAAACAACCTATTTTTGACACCAGAATTGACGGACGAAAATCCGTTACTAATAAACAACAAATTGAGTACAATAATCTTGACAAGGTTTGAAAATTCAAATAATTCAATAGATTCGTTAATATCTGAGATCAAGTTGTGTTATATGATTTACTTTTATCAATCGCCATTGTCTATATTAATAGCAAAACCAGAATTCACCCAATTATACATTGATGGGTTACGAAAATTACCTTCTTTCAAAAAACACATTGAAATAATTCTACATAAACAAGAAAAAGAGAAAGTCAGACAATTATTGACTGATAATTCTGCTGTTGTCGAATTGTTCAATCATAGTAAACTCAAATTTAAAAAATTCAAACTAACAGTGATGAACTCAATTAATGTTATATACAATTTGCAACTTGTCAAACAGAAGGAAAAATTTGAGTTGTACAAATTATTTATCAACAACAAATTGCTAAATTCGAAGTTCCTAGATGAATTGATAGAACGTTATACTACTGGCTCACTTACGAATAATTGTGAGTTAGAAATAGATGGAGTCAGAGATGAAAATCTATTCAATTTGATACAAGACAAAAATTCCTTGAAACATTATTTCGATAATGAAAGTTTAATAACTCCTTTAGATTGTATGGTATTCAACGAGATTTTTTCAATGAATGGCGGTCATTTAAATCAAAACAATTATCAATTTGAAGAAAATTATGAAAATTTAATGATAAATTTATTGAGGCCGAATTTAAGATCGACAATTGAACTGGGTTTGGATAGTTGTGAAACATATTTAAACAACCCCTTGGTCCAATCGGGCGAGGCAGTCGTTCCGTCAACGTTAAATTATTTATTCAAAATCTATAAAGAAGCACCTATATCCATCAACTTGTATGATTTTTTCCAAGCTTACAAATCCACTGTTCCTAGAGTTTCAAACGTAGATGATCTCACATGGGATAAAATGATCTACGCATGGTTTATTCAAAACTGCTTCGAGTTGATGCAAATGGGTATACTTCAACAAAAGCCAAAAGGTGATTATTTAGAAAAGGCAATATGGAGGGGAATATAATCCTAAGCATTCTGACTATTTTCAAGTTGTTTGTTCATCTCTTTAGCCAATTCTTCCTCTTCTTGTTCAGCAATCTTTTCCCTCTCCAATTCATCACTGCTGAATTTATCTTTATAGTAATTTGCTAATTCGCCTGCTTTGTTTGTGTATGATTTTACCGAACTTACCATGACTTGGTGATGTCCAGATAGAGCAGTTATAACCAACATCAAAGCAAAGAAACTGAGTATGATCATGATTACAAATCTTTGAGACCTAAACATTCTATTCGATATTTGAGTTGAGTTGGCAATCATATTGAAAGATGGGATAAAAATGTAATACAAATTAGAGATAAAGTCGCAGAGTACAAAATGGTAGTGAAATATAATCTTTGCTCGTTTGGTAGCGTATTACATATTATTATGTATTATTAATCTTTCATCCATAACTCTCCTAATTTTTTAAAATGTTGTATTTCGGAATCAGTGAACTTCACTAATTTGCCGTTATCGTGTTCTTTCTCTCCTGATCCAATACGGTCGTAGGCGCACCATGTGTATCCAGCACAATATTCGTGCATGTGTCTCCACGATTCTTTAGGCTCGTGTTCGTACGACTCGGTAGCGGTATTTTCGGGTGGAATGATTGCATGCACTATCTTCAAGCTATCCATCCAAAATGTTTGAAACTCATTGAAGATCTTTAAGAAGGTGAATCTTTTTTTCAGATTGAACTCTTGGTCAAAATTCACCTTGGCAATTTGATTACAGAACTCGAAACCGGAGTTAAACCATAATAAAGTGTGATCGTCTTCGTCGCTGATATGCGCTGGGTGATTTGAGCAGATTTCATGAGATTTAAATTTATAATCTTGATTTAACTCTGCCACTCGATCATGCTCTTCTGTGAGTTCACCGATTGAAGCAGCTATGTTTTTATTGAATTCAAATGATTCATCGCCATTTATACTCAATGACAACCAGAATAATTCTTTATCGCCGTACACTCTTTTGTTGATTGGAGTGAAAAAATTCATATTTGACATTAAAATCGGCTGTAAGAAATGCTTTGAGCGATCAATTACGACTAACCCACTCTCCATCACATGGTTGATTTTGTGTCCAAACATGGGGCTTGATTTAGTGTGTTCACTGATTTGTGGTAGGTTAAACAAAAGCTCGTCGATTTGATTGTTCATCAATTTGTAAAAAAAGACAAAATCATCGTTTGGTCTATACTCGGGAGTGTTTCGATCTCTGAAAAATAACGTTCCTGATTTCTTATACTTCTTGAGTTCAAAAAATTGTTCTGGAGGTACGGTTATGATCGTGTCGGCATCTATGAACAAAATTTCTTTGAATGAGTTGAATAGGATAGCTAGTATTTTATAACCAAATTTCTCAAATTTTAATGCGTAATCTTTCTTAACAGATGTGGCTACATTAACCAACGTTATATCTTGTTTAGGATATCCATTGTATTCCAGAAGACTGGCTTCCCTTAATTGATCTTTTGACTCAACTGATAACGTACCGGTGGCAAATATTATCTGAATCGGCAATTTGTTTTCAAAGTATCTTAGTATACGTATAAGTCGTATACAATCATCAACGTGTTCATCGCCAATAGTCATGACTATACCTTTTCCGGATAATTTGTTTCGCAATTGTTGGAAAAAGCTAGTACGAAACGAAGCAAACAATTTGTACTTTCTACCTGTTGATAATACTTGAAATTCCGGTGATTTTGTAGTCAACCATGGAAAAATTTTCATTTCTAAGTTGTAAATTGAACTCGATAACGATTTTTTGCTCAATTTGGAATTTCCAAAAGATACGTCTTTAAACAAAGATTTTTGACCTTCAATAAATGTGTTGTTTTGCTCTATGTAACATTTATTGAATATCTTCACATGATGCAAATAATCGTAGATTCTCTGTTCATCACCTTTGATCTTCTTTCTCGCGGTATTGAAATTGAGCTTGATCCTAGCTTTAACGTCATCTGTGATCTCGATTCCTTCTTCGGTGTACTTATTTATCGAGTCTGATTGGTATTGGTTCCAAAATAAATAATCAAATCGATCGTAGTTAAATTCGTGGTAAGGATCAACTTGTAGCTTCTGGCTTAAAAATTGATTAAAGTACAAATTACAACGGTCTTGTAAGCCATATTCTTTGATCACTGTAAATAAATCATCATCGTTTGATAGTATATTTTTGTATAAGGATGCATTTATGGCCGGGTGTCCTAGATCGAACACTGGGTAGTTTTCATTTATTATAGATTTAAAGTGTTCAAAATCGATAATTTGTCTTTGCTTTTGAAAATAATTTAGCTGTGTGTTTTGATAGTTATAGACGTAGAACCAGATTAGTATTATGAATGACAATAAACATATCTTCAACACTTGTTTGGTTTTTTTATGATACATGAACAGTGACGAAATGAGAAACGAAAAAAAAAATTATGGAATGAGATGGTGAGATTCCAAAGTATGACAGAAGCAAGCAGTGTGAAGATCTTGATGGAGGTACTAGAAATTTTTGTAAGCAGAACAATGAAAACAAATGCAACGTAAAAAACCAATTCAATAAAGAGGCTTACTTTGCTTGAAAAGTATATTACCAATTTAGTCGACTGAGGTTACGGTTTTTTTTTGTTTACGCGTTAGATTGTGCTTTATGCGAGATTTGTATCGCTTATCGATGAACAGACGCAAAAAATAAATGTTGGCCGTAGACAGCAAGCACTTGGTTAGTAAGAGATGTGAACTAAGGTGTTGTGTGACCGTGTCGTGAGAACAACTGGTGTAGCCGCGTCGAAACTTATTTTCATTTTTGCTTGCATAAACTTATTCTGCTTCCCCGTTTTTCTCATTTTCTGTTTTTCGATTTCTTAGATGTAACATTTAGGCAATTCTTGATGTTTTAGTAGCATCTACTGAAGTAACCGCTCCAAGTTAGTATAGCAATTGCAATTTTCTTCATCAATTGCGTTGCAACTGCTCTCACCGTAAATATTAGGCGCTTTTGGTTATGAGTGTCAGCCCTGCATATATGCATCAAAATTTATAGTTGGCATCAATAACCTATTTTCAGAAAAGGCATTTAACGGGAAAAAAGAATTTTAACCCGGCGACTCAGTAGAAAATTGCACTGCTGTGTCGTGTACTTGAAAAACACAAAAAAAAAAGATTAAATCCGAAAACTTTCTTCTTGTTGGATGCTGCCTATCTCAGATGCTACCCGTTGATATTAACCAGCCTCTTGACTTAGTTATTGAAAGGTTTTGCTTTGCAAAAGTTTGGATATTTTTTGCGTCTTCCTCAATTGACGACATAAAATATCGAGTTTATAGGAATAAACGTACTATCGAAACATTTGCGAGAGGTTAAAAGGCAACAACAGAGCCCTTCGATTACAGGACCCTGACGTTATAATTTACATTTCATTTGTACATTAACCAACAATTACATACTATCTAGTCTCTACATGCTCTACTTCTGATTTGACAGCTGCAATTTCACTATCGTCAACAAAATCTTCCATTTGATCATTTTCAATTAAAGTGTGATCCAGTACAGAAAACCAAATTAATGGAATTGCAATCACTAATGAAGCTTGGGCCAAAGCCCACAGGGAAGCAAAAAGTGTCATGTATGATACTTTTATTGCATCCAATCTCCAAGCGATTGCTGCACCAGTGGATTGTATTCCCTTGTAAAATCCAGCATACAAGGCGGCTTTTTTAGGATTATTTGAGATTGCGCCAATGACCCATAATGTGTAAGTCTGAAAAATAGCATCATAAACACCATAAAATATGTATAAGAAAACAGGGCCAATGTACTCACTGTCTTTGAAATCAATTGGAGTTAAAACTGGAGGTACACTCTCAACGTCTTCTCTAGTGAAACCAAGTTGAAATTTCAATCCTCCTCCCCAAATAGCTAATGTTAAAAGAAACATAATAGTCCAACCAATTCTAGCTCTAACGGAACGTTTGAACCATTTTAAATCTAAAATGTAACCCAATATGATTGCTCCAAACATTTGACTGAACCAATATAATAAAGAGTTCAATGACCTAGTTCTAAGATTGAATCTTCCATGATTGAATCCGTTAAATTGATAAGTATAAAACCAATTTGATGCAAAAAACATTGGGAACATGAATAAAATTTTGGGTTCTCTAATTAACAACTTACCTAAATTAAATAACTCTTCTTTCCAATAAGGATCTTTTTGTGACATGACTTTGGTACCATCACTTCTGTAGACTTTTGATATTGGTAACATGAACAATGCCAAGATTGATCCAAAAATCATCAAGACGATGAATGCGATAAACGTGTTGTCATTGGCGGCACTACTGCTATTATTTAAATTATCAACCAAAGGAATGATTGAGCCTATCACAGCTCCTAAATTGAATATGACCCAGAAAATCATTATCGCTTTACCCTTATTTTCTTCGGTTGGATAACTTAGAACTATTTGACCTTGAGCCGCCCACAATAAACCTGCGCAAACACCAAGAAGAGCACCAGCAAAGATAACAAACCCTTTGTTTTCATTGTGGTTAAAACTTAATAATGATCCGGCATAAAGAGCATACCCAACACCACCGAGAGCTAATGAATATCTGATACCTATGATGTTACAAATGGTTCCTCCAAAAAACCCAATAGTGGCAAATGTTGAATAAAGGGCAACTGACGCATTATCTGAGGTTGTCTTATCACTAATTGAAGCTCCAATACCAGTCAAAGCATTAAACATCCCTGGAGTCAAGAATATAACAAACGCAACCATTACAATTTGAACCATTGCGTTTGAGAACCTAACATTGACACCTAACAAGCTGACTTGTTTGTCGTACCAATTTCCACTAGCTTGTATTTCACTCGACGAGTGATGCTTTAAAACTAGGTGTTCATTTCCTAATTCTATATCTTTGGATTGTGACGATTCAGAATTAATCTCAATATTTGGACTTTGTTTACTCTCCATGACAAGTTCTTGTTGTCCTGACTCAAGTGAAAACGCCAGACTATATATGAA
Source organism: Insectozyma chauliodis (assembly GCA_030557115.1). Taxonomy (NCBI): domain Eukaryota; kingdom Fungi; phylum Ascomycota; class Pichiomycetes; order Serinales; family Debaryomycetaceae; genus Insectozyma; species Insectozyma chauliodis. Next base: position 158,901 of record JAKTVI010000015.1, on the reverse strand, counting down.
CCCGTATCTCCACTTGATAAGTGATTAAATTACCAACTTTTGTGTAATGAAAAACGGATGAAAATTAAGCTTCGTGTACTCAGTATTGTCATGTGGTTGTAGTTTTAAATACGAGCAAAAATGTAACCTAAGGAAGAAAACACTATAACGGGGAGTCGCTCAGGTGAGAGTAGAAGTTATCTATAGAATGCAACATTCAGGATTTTATTGGAGATTTAGCGAAATCTTGCTTTAGTGCTCTTGCATAAGATTAAAGATTAGACAAAAGTTAGATCCCAACTAAACATGTTCACGCGACAACTCAGATTTAAAACCTAAAGTGATTTGAAGCATTTTTAATTAGTCAATGTAGAAAGACGTTTAACTAGTCTGTTCCTTAGTGTTTATCTGACCAGATCCTACGTTCTTTTATTGTTGTGCAAGGGACTAACCAATTTGGTGTCTTTGCTTATCTGGACAATAGAAAAAAACAATTAAAGATTTCGACAATCTAAGATGTTCATGTAGCAACTGCTACATATCTTAACTGAGAAGATTACAAAACATATCAGTGATCAAAGTACTTGGTAAAATTTACCTCTTTTCTTGTTTCTGGGGTTATGAATATTCAACGGTTGCAATTTATTTTTTCATGTTGCATTAGAAATTACGGTTACATTATTTTTCTATCCATTTATCTAATTAATTAATTTACCAGTTTCGATTATACTTTGTATCAAGTCATTCACAACTGTATCAGTTAATATAGGTGAGTTAAACACAACTCTGAAAAATTCTCCTTGGGAATCGTCAACTGCATTTGGACTAAAATCAACTAAATATTTTCCTTGCTTATGCAATTCCCTACTGATAAATCTTGTGACTTCTGTATTAGTCTTGGATTGTAAACTTTTAGGTTTATAATAAAAACAAACTTGCAAGCATTGAGGTTTTTTAGGTCCAACCAATTCAAAATCTCCGTTTTTAATGATAGATTCCACAAAGTAATCTTTTATTTCATATGCATGGTTAATTCTATCCTCAAAACCACTTTTACCATAGTATAACCATGCCAAATAAAATTTGAACGCATCACTACGTCTACCACATCCCATGGTACCATCAGCTAAATCATAATTTTCATCATCATTGTCTCTACCGTGAAACAAATAAGGTGCTTGTAATGACATTGACTTTTGGAAATTCCCAACATTTGGAATCAACAAGAATGAACACGTGTTTGGAACACCCAACATTTTATGTGGATTCACGGTGATTGAATCCGCAAGCTCGCAGCCTTTGAGTTTAGCTTTGTGGATGTTTGAGAATATGACGTTCCCACCCCAAGAGCCATCAATGTGGAAATGAATGTCATATTTTTTACAAATTTCACCAAGCTCCACAAATGGATCGTAAGACCCAAAAACTGTCGTTCCTGCCGTTGAATTCAAATACAATGGTGTATAGCCTTGACTAATTGTTTTTTCAATCACTTTGATCAAATCTTTTGTGTCCAATATCCCGTCTTCGTCAACTTCAACTTTGAACACATTTTCTGATCCAATACCTAATAAAATACCAGCTTTGACAACTGAATAATGACAATGCTTACTTGTGTAAATTGCAAATTTATGATTTGAGTTTCCTTTAGCTTTGGTTTCTGGAAATTTTAAAGACCTTGCAATTTGTAAACTTGTGATATTGGACCAAGAGCCTCCACTAAAAGTCAAGCCACCACATGTGTCTTGGTTAAAGTACAACTGAGCGTATTTTTTTCCAATGTAATTTTCTATAATCGACAATACTGGTGATACAGTATAAACATGCGAATTTGTGTTCAAAAGACTCAATATAATATCAGACACAACACCGATCGGATTGTTGGATGCGTACAACTTATCCAAAAACCCTGGATTCCAAGTATTAACGGAATATTTCAACGTTTTGTCAATGATATCGAATAATTCTTGTTTACCACTTGGAGAATCTAGATTTGAGTCGTTACCAAAAAATTGTTTCTTCAAAAAAGTAGGTTCATGGTAAGTTCCCAATGATTTAGCATCGTAATTTGGAGAATTTGCATCGGCAGACTCTATATATGATAGAATTTTAGGTTTCAATGTAGTTAACAAGTCATCTAGTTCCTGTACTCTGTTGGATTCCAAATTGGATTCAATAGTCATTTTTGGTTGCACAATGAAAATTGTTCGTTTTGATTGCGAATTTCAATTTTCACTTTTTTCAAACTGGGGCAGAGATCCACAGTCGCAACACGCAGGGACTAAAATAAGGTGTGCAATATATCAAAAACAGCCCTTTGACATCAACAAACCTTTTCTATTATTATTGTAAAACTAGGTTTAATTGAATATTTTGCCTAATGTGTAGAATTGTTACTGTATGAAGTTGTCGGAAACAATGCACGTCGAGCTACTGGCCTCATTCCTCGTCGATCTTCAGCTGATGAAATACCATACTAACTATGTATTTACTGAATCACACCGCTACATCATGTATAATAACGTATGATCGACTGATACGTTGAGACTCGACTCATATCTCAATTGCATTTGTAGTTTGGAATTTAGCTTTTTGACTTTTCCAGCTTTATTTATATTTTGAGTTGATAACAAATTTACTAATCACATGACCACGTACTAAAAACAGTCAGTCCACAAACCAAGCTCACTAGAGCCGTTGTAATTAAATCATAATAAGAGTTTTCCATAGTAAAATAGTTCTCGAAAAACATATATATTGTCAAAACTATACGAAAATCTCATAACTCAATTTGATAATTTAATGATGTAATTTAGCTTCAGTGGCTGCAACAATAGCGTCAACATCGACATTGACCAAACCCAATTGATGAATGATTTGTTCAACAATTTCAGCGACGTTTGGGTCAACAATTTTTAAAACATCAATAACGATGGAAATGATGGTTGGTAAATCGTGAAGAATGGTGTCCCAGAAATCTTCTCTTTTGTTGTTGTAATCAACGTTTTGAGCAATTTCTTCGACTTTAATAACACCTTCCAATTTCAAAGCTTTCAAAACGGCTTCGACGATCTTGGCGATGTTTGGGTGACTAACGTCCAAGACATCCAAGATGATTTTAATAATGGTTGGTAAATATTTAATGAGTTCGGTTTTAAAATCTCTAGTTTCAATTTCAAATCTTTTACCGTTTGAGCCTTGAGCGTAAACTTGGACATTATTTTCCTTCTTAACCAAATCAGTTGGTGCAACAATAGCAGCAGCGTTTGCAGTTGTTAAAGAGACTAAGGTTAAGGCCAAGACTTGAGTGAATTTCATTTCTGATGAACAAATTACTTCAAACCATTCCATATTTATATATACATGCATACATGTGTATGGGGTAGTGTTGAGCCATACAATTAATGGCATATTTAAACAATGGAAACCCTATTGTTTATTTTGCAGCCATTGCTAAAAGTATCATGGTTATGAATTTTTGACATGGAGCTGCAACCTACCGACGTACATGCCTCCATAAACACCTCTCGCGACCTGCATTGAACCCATCACTGTACTATTGGTCAAGTATAAAAAAGAGTTTAGTTTTTATCTAACCTTTCATTATGGGTCGTTTTAAAAAGGCTTTTTTTTAAAGCCATGTATTAGGCTAATAAGTCAGCTCTGTAATTCGTTGTTTTTCCATCTCGCGTTGTGTCAAGAGGGTTTTAAGCTCCTCGATTTTGACAGCAACGTGCCAGGTGCCAGAAACTTAAAAATTAAATACTAAAATGTCACACCCGGAATTAAAAATGTTAACAAAGATATGGCATCAAATTCAAAATAAATAATGCTTCAATTGTTTGAAAAAAACTTTTCAATTGTAATTGAGAAAAAGTGCTTGTAGAGTACCAAAACGTGTAAGAAATGTATTAATTTATTAATGTAAACTACGACGAAAAGTTTAAAATGGATATCACAAAATATTATACTAAATGCGGGTATACTATTAGCTTTTATCTAAAGCAGCTCCGATTTGAGCAGTAACGGATAAAGCAATTTCTTTCTTTTCGGCAACTGATTTATCTAATGAAGCTTCAATTTCAGCACTAACGGATGCTGAAAGTTCTTTGTTTTCTGGGATGGTCTTTTGCAAGAAAGCACCAACTTCAGCATCGACTGAAACTCCTTTGTCAACTGAAACTGTTTTGTTCAATAAAGCTTCAACTTCAGCATTGATGGACAAAAGTTTTTGCTTTTTGATGGCAATGGTCTTGTTCAATAAAGCATCTAAATTAGCATCAATTGATAAATCTTTTTCTTTTTGAAGTGAAATAGTTTTGTTCAAGATGACTTCAAGATCAGCATCAACAGATAAAGCTTTTTGTTTTTTAAGTGCAATTGTCTTGTTTAATAAAGCACTAAGTTCAGCATCAACAGCAATACCTTTTGATTTTTGAATTGAAATAGATTTGTTTAATGAAGCTTCAATATCAGCACCAATGGCTAAACCTTTGTCCTTCTCAATTGCAATTGTTTTGTTCAATGAGAATCCAAGACCAAGACCAGCACCAAGTGAGACACCTGCTCCTTTACCAATGGTGATACTTTTGTTTAAAGCAAGTCCAAGTAATAAACCTTTTTGCTTTTGGAGGGCAAGAGATTTGTTTAATGAAGCATCGATATCAAGGCCAAGGGTTTTACCAGCACCAATATCAATTGATTTGTTTAAAGCAAGACCTAAACCAAGAGTCTTACCGGCACCAATTTCGAGTGATTTGTTTAAATCAAGACCCAAACCAAGAGTTTTACCAGCACCAATATCAATTGATTTGTTTAAAGCAAGACCTAAACCAAGAGTCTTACCGGCACCAATTTCGAGTGATTTGTTTAAATCAAGACCTAAACCAAGAGTCTTACCGGCACCAATTTCGAGTGATTTGTTTAAATCAAGACCCAAACCAAGAGTTTTACCGGCACCAATATCAATTGATTTGTTTAAAGCAAGACCTAAACCAAGAGTCTTACCAGCACCAATTTCGAGTGATTTGTTTAAAGCAAGACCTAAACCGAGACTTTTACCAGCACCAATTGAGATTGATTTGTTCAAGTCAAGACCTAAACCAATTCCTAAACTTTTATCGATTGAAATGGTTTTGTTTAATAAAGCAGCAACACCAACATCGACGGATAAACCTTTTTGTTTTTGAATAGCAATGGTTTTGTTCAATGAAGCTTGAACATCAGCGTTAAGTGACAAAGCTTTTTCTTTTTTGATTGAAAGAGTTTTGTTCAACAAGACATTGAGGTCGGCATCAATAGCTAAAGCTTTTTCTTTTTTGAGTGCAATGGTCTTGTTTATTAAAAGTTCAAGCTCGGCGTCAACAGCAATAGCTTTTTCTTCTTTAAGAGCAATGGTTTTGTTCAATAAAGCTTCAACATCGGCGTCGACGGCAACACCTTTTGATTTGTCAAGTGAAATGGATTTGTTTAATGAAAGTTCAAGATCAGCACCAACAGACAAACTTTTTTCTTTGGCAGCTGAGAGGGTTTTACCTACTGAAGCATCAAGTTCAGCAGAAACGGCAGCGTCTAATTCTCTTTTGACGGATTTATTTAATGAAGCTTCAACTTTAGCAGTTATGGATGCAGCGTCTTCTTTTTTAATATCGAAGGCAGTTGCAACTTGACTGACAACGTTTTTAACATATTCTTCTTTGAGTTGTAATTTTTGGAAAAGTTCAGTAAGAATAGAACTTAAGTTTTCAAGAATGTATTCTTTTTTAGCTTCTAAAGTTTTGAAAACGTTAACCAAAAGAGAGCCTAATGAGTTTATAATAGCTTCTTTTTCGTATCCGAGTTTTTGAATCAAGGCGACAACAGTGTCAACGATTTTTTCTTTCAAAGCTTCATCTCTTCTTTCAACTTCTTGGATACTAGAGTAAGCTCTAGCGACAAGGTCGTCTAAGTCGAATCTAGCTTCGTTGTTTGAAGTGATTAAAGCATCTTCTTGTTCTTGTCTTGAGATTATTTGTTTGAATTCTGCATCTTTGGAGATTGCAGCGGCTTGAACAGTTAATGAAACTAAAGCCCCTAAAGCGAGTGAAGTGAATCTCATTGGAAGAATAAAAATTAGGTTCGTACAAAAAGGGTAGGATAAATCGTTATATTTATACCACGTCAATTTTGAAATCTAAAAACTCATCCTATATTGTTGCTTTTCAAATCTAAACAGTAAATCCTTATGCACACAATAAATTTTAAAAGATCAATTCGGACACACATCTAACTCAAATAATAAAAACAATTAAATTAATTTCTCCTGTTCTTTATTTGTGTGACAATTACACAGTTTCACAATACGCCATAATCATTAAGACACCAGGCATTTTTGGGCTAGAAGCTAAGGAACAAACGCTGTATCCGTCTCGCTTCGTAGTCCAATTGCAAACTTCTATTGTGATCTGAAAATATTTTGGTACCTTCTAGGAACAAATATTGACTAAAATGGATAATCTCAAGTGCATCTAGGTTTAAATCAGTTCTAGTCTTGAGGCAAGGATGTGACTAAATAGGGATATGCATAATAACCCTCTAATAATAACAGGTACAATTTCAAATCAGTTACACAATTATTTTTAGTCATCCGTTATGAGTGTGTAGCGAAATCATTTTGAGTATTGGGCAAATAAAATTTTTTAGTCTGCTCTCACTGTTTGAATCAAAGATTCGCGATAAAATAAAAGTCCTTGTACATGAGATTTGCAACAATTGATTACAAACACATCAGCGTTCCGAACTACTGCAAATCTTTCTTGTGAAGATTCAGAAAATCCCTGTAAAGTGATGAGGTTGCTCAATTAAGGGAATAAATAAACAGGACAACGTGAAAAAAATAAACAAATAAAACGTGAAGTCAAACATAGGGTCTGTGGCTAAACAAAATTTTTACACAATCATACCCAAAACACGTCGTAATAAATGCTTGTAAATGCAGTTTCAATTAGTGACGGTAACAACTCTGCACTCAAATATCTTGGTAAATTTGAAGGCACATACTTGAAAACACGACAAATTTTTCATACATGCCAATGATAAAATGGGAACGTCCGTGAATGTTGAATTTTGTATGCACCTGACATACAGTACTTCTGCGGTATTAAACAAATTGGAAAACTTTTATTGACATTGTATGCATCGGATAATAAGATTTGATATGGCAACACAAGCACACCCAACGCCCTTGAAAAATAAACAATTGTATGGCAAAGATCAGCAATCAGAAAAATAAAAATTGCTTTGGTTAAAAATAAGTCAAATCTCAAATTTAAAACGTTAAAAAATAGCACCCTATCTGGGACTCGAACCCAGAGTCTTCTGCTTAGGAGGCAGATGCCTTACCGTTTGGCCAATAGGGCAATATGTAACTCGTTAAAATGGTTGTGATTTACTAGTACAACTTAAATTAGGCACGTGATCAATTAATTTATCTTGTTATCTATCTACCTGATCGAATTTCAAATGATTGACTTTTGTACTTTAAACATCGCTGAAATTACCAGCAATTTAAGTAACTGTATTTTAATTATAGTTGTAGATTTATTGCGTTTTGTTTTCATTTCGTTGAAAAATTCCAAAAAAAATTGATTTTTTTGTCTTTTCCTGTTTTTTTTTTTTTTTTTTGTTTAAAGATGTAATAAAATGATTTTATTCGTAAAGCATCATGTTTCTTGACATGAATTATAAAATTTAGGTATAAGACAGGTTCTGTAAAAATAGAGGTCTACTTATAACATTTCTAATGCTCATCGTTGTCTAACTCTTTCTTAAAATCTTGTTTTTTCTAATTTCTTATTTTCGACTATGAATTTGACAAATTTGAAGATTGGAGGAAATAACACTTTGTAAATCTGCTATTGACATTAAGCGTTTTATGCGATGAAGCTGAGTTACAATTACTTTAATCAAAGTCAAGTACTTAAATTTACAGAAAGTAACGAAAATCGGTGTTTACATTTGACTAATCGTAAAGCTAGAGAAGCCAGCTGTTTAGGCAACCAAAATTTTTAAACAAGACCAAGCTCCGAGTTTTAGGAAATAGGAAGCACCAAGAATTGTAGGCCACATTAACCGAAGCAAGCTCAACTTGCTCAAACCCGACAGCCATTTGAATTGATGATAACCCCATGTAAAAGCAACTCAAGAGATTTGTTCTTCACAGTTGAGCTTTTTTTTTTTCAAATTATCGTTGATTAAATTCTATATACATAACTATGTTACATCTAAATTAAATTTAACCACTTCAATCTTGTCATTTGATAAGGGAAACTAGATAGTCAAAACCCTTGTATTTTTATTTGTTTTCTGTCATTTTTTTTTTTGTGATTTGCTTTCTATTTTCTTTTATATTTTACTTTGTGAGCTTAGGAAATTGAATGAACTTTGCCAAACCGATATACACCCTGGAGATCACTACTGATGGGTTGCAAATTTCTTTTAACAAAATGAACAGTGTCAGATTACATACAATTGTGTATGTATATTGTTCTAAATCAAAGAAAATCTGGAACCATTGCTTTGGCCCTGCGATTGAGAGGTCTTCTTATTGCGGATGTTCGGATGTTTTCTCATTTTTCTCAATGGAGGACAAAATGAGTTTGTAGTGGTGACAAAACGGTCGAAAAATTTGCGATAGAATAAAGGGTGATAACAGAGCTTCTCAATTACGAAACCAGAGTTGATAGTGGTAAGTGGAATCACATCTCGCTAAGTCTAATTAGAGAACTTTGAGTTTTAACTAAACAATCTAATAACATTTCTATAAGAGAACAAAGAAAGAAATTAAACGAAAAATTAACAATAGAAATTTGACAATCAATTTTAAAATAAAAAAAAAAAAAATACTTCGCAAAGATCAACAACGGCTTGAGTTATTTTTTAGATGATTCATCTTAGGTGTAAAATATCCCGCAATTATTTGGGGCTATTTGACTCCAACATCTCACAATTCATACTTATTGACTTCATAGTGTAATTTCAGAGCAACTGATGCTTTTTTTCGCACCTCCAGGGCGACATATGAATAGACCGCTCTGGCCCGATCAATGAATTTTGCACTAAGGGTTTAAAAAAAGCATTGATGACAGGTATTTTTAATTCATCAGTAAAATTATAGTCAAGAATGCGTTTCTTGGTTATAATACATAGTCACCTCTAGCGTTGTTACGACCTTATCGTAATTGTTGCATCCTTGAGGGTTTTTTGCATCCTTTCATCTAAATTCCGCCACTGAAAGCTGGTTTCATAGTTGAGAGGCTACACTCCAATGTATTTGGATTTCTGACGCTCTGAAAATAATTGCGTTTGAGTGTTTTATGGATCAGAGAAAGCTAGTCATATAACGATTATCGATTGCCTCGTGCTAAAGAGGAAAATTGTCTTAATAGCTTATTATTGCAATAAAAAAAGAACGATTGCCGAATGACATTAGGTCCACTAAAGTAAAAAACAGTAATGCAAGTTCAAGAAGAGGTGCGTAGATCAATATCTCTTTTTCATAGTCCGTTTTTTTTCCGATCAGTTCAGTTCACACCTTGGCAACGATGCAATATTTTTTGTACTACTTAAATTGATGTGATCATAGTGTTTAGCTTTTTTAGATTTAAATTTGATTTGATCTGGGTTTTTAGAATTGTAATAGGTAATGTAATTGAATTATTTAATCCACATTGCATCAAGATTACATTTTATGACCACAGACACACTAAAGCCAACGGTGAAAAAGCGGCTACAACAAGAAAACCGGTGCAAGCTTTGCTTTTATCATCGATTCAAAGCAATCTAAAGTTCTTCTTGGTGTATGTAATTCAATCAATCATTTAAACCTCTTCTGTACTTGGGAAAAAATAGACACTTTGAGCAATCTTAAATTGTAAAATGTCTACTGTATTACGAGAAATTATTGATTAATAAGTTAAACACTCCAAACAAATAGTAATTTTGAATTTATTGATGTTTCTTTATACGGAACTTTAACCGACATTTTGATAGCTTCGTTTTTACGTAATTTTTTGCTTTCTTGAATCAGCCAGGATCGTGTCGAGACGAATTGTCTTGTTTAGACGCTAGGTATTTGAGCGATTTCCATAAAGCTTGAATTTAATCCAGAAATTTTGCCTATGAAAGCAAATTCGGGTGAAGAGGTTGATTTCGATTTCTTCTTTGTTATTATTTAACAGATGCCAGTTTTTAGTGCGAGGTTGCACTTGGCAGCTCTCAATTGGTGCTTAAATTCGGGCATTGACGAGTAGAGTTAGACATTCTAACAAAGCTATAGATTTTGATGTGGATACAATTTAATAGATGGTACTATTTCAGTTCTCGTCAAGTGGTGCGGAATACTAATTAAAAATGTCACCAGACAACTGTTTGCTATACTACAGTCCTTGCATGGTTTCCACAATCAATAACCTTGCATTATTTAACAATCAAGAAAGCTGATACAACAAACAAAGAACTTGGAACACTTACTTGTTTTTTGGGCGGCTAATTGAAACCATATCAGAATATCACCATTCAACTTGATGACATTACCGAACAGCCCAGTTTATCTAAACTGTATTTGTATTTGTACTCATAATAGAAAGTGTTATCTTAATAAAAGTTTGAATCTTATTTACGGTGTTGAACAAGGCTTTAAATAAAATAATTTCTTCGTCTACAATGCTTCACAGAACGAAGAGGCTAAAAAAATTTGTAACGTTTGCTCAAATAAATTGTACTCGTACACCAGTGTACTTGAAAAGGAAAAGAGCCAATGGGTTTTCATTAAAACACATATAATGACGTGTACACTAAATAAATCTTTCATCGTTGAACTCGAGACATGGTGAAGATATTTTGTTAAGCCGATTGAGATGAGTTGTGATTAATACCCGGTGAATCTGGTTTCTTCTCTTTTGCGCCGGTATCTTACCCTAGATATAATGTACATGTTTTGAAGACACGCGATAATGTAGGATTTAAAATTAGAGTCATGATAACCGTTAACAGGTTGATCTTACAACAAGTAGAATTTAAAACTCAAATCTAGTTAATGCCAGTATTTTTTCGTTCAGAACTAACTCATCAGATGTCTCACCTAATGTCTATGAGAACATTGAATGGTGGATTTGCAATTAAAATTTTGCACATAATTAATATTCAAATGACTTAATGTAAACTAGTTTTTTACTCAGCACTGTGCGCTTGTGTTCGTGATGCTAAAACGAAGAATAAAAAAATTGATTATGATCTTTTTTGCTTTTTCAGGTGGCAACTTACCTGCATTTCATTTACCGCATCTTGTTCAGCCCCATTCTAGTCTAATGTTTGTCAAGCTTTGATGTCACGTGAATAATTAAATATTTGCAACCAAAAAAGATTGACTTGGTTTACTGCGGATAAAAGATAAGACAGCGGAAAAAAAAAAAAATAAGTTAGGCTGAGCCCCGAAACAAAGAGAAAGTTTTCAAAGATCTTGCGCTTGCATGACAAGTTGCGCATCTGTGATAACAGATGCAAAAATCAATGCAATTAATACTATAGAATATTATCAAACGTAATGCAAAAGAAAAGAATTGATAACGATCAAATTTCCATTGGACGATCATTATCTCAATGGCATGACACAAGTCCAAGTAGGCAATGCGAGGGAACGCAGGTTAAGCTTTTTGGAAATGTGGCGAATAACGTTATAGAATAAAAAAAAAGCTGATACCATGAATATTATATTTGCAACAAGTTAAGCAAAATGCAAATGAAATTATTCGGCAATATTCAGACAACAGAAAAAATAGAAAAGAAACAACTGGGGCTGATTGATTTTCCTAATAGATTGAACACCATTAACTTACTGAAGAGCTGTAACCTTGTGCTTTATCCCTGTCTTGCAAACCTTGGAGGGTAGAGTCAAAAATTTCAGTTTGCGTTTAACCCGGTGCCCAATTTTATTCATAAACCGTAACTATACACGGCTTCATTTACACTAACAAGTTTAGTATATTTTTTTTTCTTGGTACTAAATTGTGTTGCACAATAACAACAAATATATACACAGCCTCGTTTTATCTGGTGCCTTTACCACTTTACCATTCTGGTTTCCCGCCATCTTTGGCCCAAGCCCTAATCAAAGTCGCTCCTCCATGACTGTCCTATTGGCATTAGGGGTCAGTCAGCGCGGTTCATTCCAAACACTTTGGGTATCTAGTCTTGGCTTTTTGCCCGTATCGTCGTAAATTTCATTTTCTACCAGGATCCTTTTTTTTTTTTTATTTGCCATAAAATTTTATATATAAAGTTGACTCTTTTCTGTTGCAGATTTTCCAAACCACATCCAGTGTCAAAGCTTATCATTCAACTACTTAGGATCACATTGATACTGTAATTATTCACTAGGGATTATTATTTTTTTTTTTTTTTTTTCATTAATATCAATCATCGATATTTTAAACTGCTCCCCCATTTACTTTCTTGCCATAACGCACTAGGCCTACATCATCAGACATAAATATAGTACCTATTCATTCACCACATTTCTAGGTCTTTTGTTCACTTATCATGGCTCCTAGAACTCCCCAAGATAAGTTGGGTAAAGCTTCTACTTTACAACTACCACAATACGATCAGGATGATCAAAGCTCCGCAAATTCAATAACTCCTTTGAAGGATGACACTCATGTTTATCCAATACAACAAGAAACAGACTCAGATTTATCAGATCAAATTCCAGTTCAAAGAAAAATCACAAGTAGAGCAGGCACATCACAATCAAATAAATTAGTGTCGATACTTTCATCCTCATCTACAAGACAACCTGCCAACTATCATATCTCACCGGAAGAACTCAGTGATCTCCATGATCCCAAATCCTTAAAATATCTATATAATTTAGGTGGTATCGATAAATTATATTCCTTGTTGGCTACTTCGAATACCGGTTTAGATGATAACAATCAGAATGATTTACATGACAGAAAGCATTATTATGGAGCAAACAAATTGCCTCAAAAGGTTCAAAAATCATTTTTCAGACTTTGTTTTGAAGCAATGAAGGATAAAGTTTTGATTATATTGTCAATTGCAGCTGTAGTTTCTTTGGCTTTGGGATTATATGAAACTTTTGGTACTCCAGGACATTTCGACGACGAAGGGAAACCTATACCCAAAGTGGATTGGGTCGAAGGTGTTGCTATTTTAGTTGCTATTTGTATTGTTGTTTTAGTTGGTGCAGCTAACGATTACCAAAAAGAAAGACAATTTGCTAAATTAAATGCCAAGAAAGAAGATCGTGAAGTCATTGTCATACGGAACGGTGATCAAAAGTTGATTTCAATATATGAATTATTGGTTGGAGACATAATAAATCTACAAACCGGTGATGTTGTACCTGCAGATTGTATTTTAATTCAAGGTGAAGTCGAGTGTGATGAAAGTGCATTGACAGGTGAATCCGAAACAATAAAAAAAGTACCTGTAAATCAAGCTTTAAAAATCTATAAAAGCAAGTTACCAACTGATGAGGATATCGGTTCGACTGTTGTTAAATTTAAAGATCCATATTTGATTTCAGGATCTAAGATATTATCAGGTTTGGGTAATGCTGTTGTAACTGCAGTCGGATGCAATTCCATTCATGGTAGAACAATGTTGAGTTTAAACCAAGAAGCTGAAACCACACCCATGCAAGAAAGATTAGATAATTTAGCTGAAGGGATTTCAAAGTATGGTTTCTTAGCAGCTATAATTTTATTCATTGTATTGTTCATTAGATTTTGTGTTGAAATTGCTCCAGGAGGAAAACTTCATGATTTCAAATCCGCCGACAAAGGTAAGAAATTCATTGACTTGATAATTACTGCCGTCACTATTGTTGTTGTTGCGATTCCCGAGGGTTTACCATTGGCAGTCACTCTAGCATTAGCTTTTGCAACTACAAGAATGGCTCAAAACGGTAATTTAGTAAGAGTGTTGAAGTCGTGTGAAACAATGGGTGGTGCAACTGCAATCTGTTCAGATAAAACCGGTACTCTTACGGAAAATAAAATGAGAATAGTCAAGGGGGTATTTGGTGTAGATTTGAGTGGAGAATTATTAGAATTTGATGACTCAGTGGAAAATAAAGATTTACCAAATTCCATTGACGTTTTAAATAAAGTTTCGAGTGAAGAGAAAACTTTCTTAGCTACCAATATCACATTAAACTCAACAGCTTTTGAAAATGTTGATTATGACGAAGAAAAATCAAAACTGGCTAAAGCCAAGCCCAAGAAACAATCATTTTTGAAGAAAATGTTAGCTAAGGAATCAACAAACTATCAAGAATTGGGATTGAATGATGAACCATATCTCGGAAACAAAACTGAATCGGCATTATTGATATTAGCTAAAGACAAATTGAATTTGTTTTCAAAAAAGTCTTTGGAATCAATTAGACAAGAAAACAAATCTGATATAGTTCAAGTCATACCATTTGAAAGTTCAAGAAAATGGGCAGGTGTTGTAATGAAGATTGAAAACGGTTACAGGGTGTATGTCAAGGGTGCAGCGGAAATTATATTTAAAAGTTGTGGATTCGAACAGAACTCAAATGGTGAAATTATTAAATTGGATAGATCATCCAGACAAGATATTTTATTGAAAATCGACACATATGCAAATGACGCGTTAAGAACAATAGCTTTATGTCATAAAGATTTCATCGAATCATCTTGGCCTCCAAAACATTTACAATTTGAAGATTCAAACGAAGCAGATGCAAACAAAATAATCAGCCAATCTACAAGTGAAGTTGAAAAACCGTTCATATTAGATGCATTGGTAGGTATACAAGATCCATTGAAAGAAGGTGTTGCAACTGCAGTTTTACAATGTAAAAAAGCTGGTGTAACTGTCCGTATGGTCACTGGTGATAATTTGAACACAGCAAAATCAATATCAAAAGAGTGTAACATCCTTACATCTGAAGATTTGTCAAATGATTATTCATGTATGGAAGGCCCAGTATTTAGGAAGTTGACAGTACAAGAACGTATCAAAATTGTGCCTGAACTTCGAGTATTGGCCAGATCATCACCTGAAGATAAAAGGATATTAGTTGACACGCTACGCAAACAAAAGGAAGTTGTTGCAGTTACTGGAGATGGTACCAATGATGCACCTGCTTTGAAATTAGCTGATGTTGGGTTTTCAATGGGTATAGCTGGTACAGAAGTTGCCAGAGAGGCAAGTGATATAATATTGATGACAGATGATTTCACCGATATTGTTCAAGCCATCAAATGGGGAAGAACAGTAGCTACATCGATTAAAAAATTCATTCAATTTCAATTGACAGTCAACATCACTGCATGTGTATTGACATTTGTTTCAGCTGTAGCAAGCAGTGAGAATCAAAGTGTGTTAACTGCGGTCCAATTGTTATGGGTCAATTTAATCATGGATACATTAGCTGCTTTGGCTTTAGCGACTGACAAACCAGATGATTCATTCTTGAATAGGAAACCAGCAGGCAGAACAGCGCCATTGATATCGACATCAATGTGGAAAATGATTCTTGGACAAAGTATAACCCAATTGGTGATTACGTTTGTATTACATTTCGCAGGCAAACAATTGTTTTTCCCACACCATGCACATATCTCCGATCATCAACAAAAGCAATTGGACGCGTTGACATTCAACACCTTTGTGTGGTTGCAGTTCTGGAAATTGATGGTGACGCGTAAGTTGGACGAAGCCGACGAGATCAGATCCGTCAGAGGACGTATCACCATGGAGAATTTGAACTTTTTCCAACACTTGTTCAGAAACTGGTACTTCATAACGATCGCCTTAATAATCGGTGGGTTCCAAGTATTGATCATGTTTGTCGGTGGTGCTGCTTTCAGTATTGCCAGACAGACTCCAGGAATGTGGGCCACTGCGATTTTGTGTGGTTTCATTAGTATCCCAGTGGGACTCGTGATTCGTATCGTGCCGAATTATTGGGTTGAGGCCATATTCCCTACCAAAGCATTCAATATGTTGGTTTACATCGTTGGCTTCAAATGGATCAGGAGAATAAAGGAAAAAGATCACGATTTGGAGAGTTTTAACGATAAATAAGTATAAATGTATAGAAAATGTATTATTAATAGAATGACCGACTTGTAGGAAATGGATTTTCCATTTTTTGTGCACGTCGATTAAGAACTGTGATTAGATGTAACCCATTCGCGTTTAATATCTCCGGTCCACTAACGGGTAATATGAGGTCCAGAAATGACTAGCGCCGAGCAATTTGTACCTTTGGTCTACAAATTGAGTCTCTAAATTGCATTTACACGACAACCCTAGTAATCAATGTTGAATTTATGTAACATGAGAGTAGCACCTACGTCACAGAAGAACACAACGCTAATACGATGTGAAAAAGCTTTTGTAAAGAAATTTCAGTTTCTACTACGTGAATCGTTCGCCATCCGTTGTAATTCTTTAGCTAACGTCAACGCCTATATACATATAACTTCTTCTTAGAAAAACGCATCCATGTCTAGTTCTTCAAGAGCCTGATTCTGAGTCGAGAGATCAGTGAATTGTACACGCGACTCCTTTTCCACCGGTACTTCCTTTTCTTCCACTGTGAACTTCCAATTCTTGACCAACATTAATGCCAAGTAATCGCACCCCATTCGAGTATAAATCATACACACCTTGATCACGAACCGTGCTTCTTCCGTCTTAGATACCCCATACGAGCCTTTTAAATAATTGACCTTGTTCAGTCTCAAATCGTTGAACAAAAGGGCTAGCACAGGGTCGTCTTTCAAAAAACTGTGGCTGCTTGTTGATGCCGTCATTGTATCATCAAGTTCAAACAAATCGTTGTTACTGGAAAAGATTTCGTTTGGTGGCTTGATCAACGCTTGGATCGACATTTCTTTTCGTTTGAGCTGCCAGAATATCCAACTGGAGATCCATTTGTCGCCAGTGTTGACCACGCTAGGTAGGAAATGTTTTTCTATCAACTTGATCAATATCGAGTCGTCGTCAGGGTAGATTTTTGCAACTGCTAGAGCCAACATCAAATCATTGTGCTTTGTGGCCAAAATGCTACAACAGTCCCATGGTGAATCACCAAGAAGAAAGAAATAGGCCGCGTCAAGATACCTGTGTTTTCCTAGCAACACAAAAGCGTTTTTTAAAGCGGCGCTTTTCCATCGCTGTTGAGTGAAGTCGTTGGATAAGAATTTTATCATCTTGGTCTTTTCACCATCGGAGCTGGTTTTCCACAACATCAACAATACTTGTTTCTTCCTCAATGCAAGATATAACAACGATACTAATCCCTGTGGGTTCCTCAATTCGCTAAACTCATTCTTGGCGATGTCTTCAATCAATTGTTGTAGACTTGATTCATTGATCCAATAAACCAATCCTGTTTGCTTGGCGTGGTCCCAAAAGATTCGATGTTTATAATACTCCTTCACATTTGATAATAAAATTCCTTTATTATCTGAATGCAACGCCCAGTTGATGTCTCTCATGTTTAATTGTTTTTGTTTGGTTGATAATTGGAACAATTTGAATCCAATCATGAATCGTATCCCATTCAAATCCAATTGATTATAATAATTTCTCAATTCTTTGGCCACCAATACGATGGATATCAACGTAGATTGCTGGTGTCGCGTCAACAAAGGTAATGTGATCTTCATTAATTTTTCAATCAACAAATCTGCTAAATCATTATCGAATTTATTAAACACTTCAATATTCGTAGACAATCTTTTAATAGAAGTGTTTGCATTGAAAAGTAGCTCATTTTCAATATTCATACCCAAATTGTAAGTTATAAACTCGTCTTTTCTCAAACATTGAAATAAATTTACAAACACTTTTTCACAAAAATCGGTTCGATTCATATACAACCCTTGAATCAAAAATTGCGGGTGGTATACAGGTAAAGGACCGTTCAAGATAGAAACTAGGTTTGATATGTCCAACACGTCATTTTCATTGTTTTCAAATCCAGTAAGAAGTTGTCGTATGGTCGAGTCAAGAGTCGATGATCCTAGTTTGATCCACTTGTCATCAATAAAAAACTGGTTTCCTGATCCAATAATCAAATACCCATTGTCCAACCAAATCAGGTCGCCAATTTCGTGCGATGTAAAGTCGGAAATATCGATTTTCTTAATATTGGCATATGTGGGGACATTGTTTGTATAGTCGTACCTCAATTGAGTGTACAATAGCACAAACGAGTCAAACCCAACTGATATTATGGCATTGGAAACCGTTTTGATTTTGGTAGGGTTTATAAAAGTCCAGTCCAAATCTCTAATTTGATGTTCAAAAGTTTGCTCAAATTCTAAAACTTTCTGCTTGAGGTCCCAAATTGAAAATGTGTAGCCTGATTCGTCAACAATGGCAAATTTGTTTATAATTGTAGATCCATTTATCCTTGTGGAATTGGGTATATTTGAATTGATCTCATGTGTTTGAATCCATGATAACGTAGATGAAAAGTTTAATTTATAACTTCGTAGTAACCCTTTATTATCAATGACGGCAATTAAGCTTTTATTTGATTGGTTTATAAACACATCAACTGAGGTTATATTGTGAATTTTCTCAGTTTGTGGTAAATTTTCAATCAATTCTTCACAAAGATCAATTTTGTCAATTCTGCCATCTTGATACAGTATGGATAACTTCCAACTGTGTATCAAATCGTGTTCAAAGATGGCCACAATACAATACTGTTTTAAATTTACTTCAGATTCAGGATACTCAATTGAGAAAAACACTCTCGGGTACAGCTTTTCATTCACATGTATAGACTGTACCAAATCAGCTACTTGATTCAAATTACAATCCCACAAATTTATTTTATGGTCTTCTTCATACGTCACTGCCAAATGTCTTCTATGACTTCCATTTTCAACGTCGTTGATGAGTACACTGTTTATGCATTTGTTTTGCAACAGAAGTTTAAACCTTCTGGTTACTGACATGTTGTTCTGTAACATCATTGGCTCCCATATATAATTATGCTCTTTGAAATTGGAAATTGACAACAAAATGGATTCTTTATTGAACGAATTAGATTTGACCAATTTTCGTATCGATTTGGTGTGACCTTGAAACTTATTTATCAAAGTAAAAGTTGTTAATTTGTTTGGGTCAACATATTCAAATCTAATTGTATTTTTAATTCTATCATGGACCAATATGGATAATTGGTTTATTCGTTCATCATTATTTAAACTGCAAATGTTGGTTAAAAACACTGGTTCCAATATCAAATTGAAATCATCCAGTAAAATTGTCGCTTTTGTTAATGCTTCAAATTCAAACTCTCTTTGTTCTGGCCATTCTTGTTTGCCAAATCGAAAAGACCCCAAATCTACAAATTTGATGTTATTGGGAGGATATTGCGATATATTACATATTGCAAATAACTTATAAGATCCTACTTTATCCACAAGGTACAACAAATCAAAATCCTGTAGATTTCGTAGTAAAGGATCTTTAGAATTTTGTAAGTAATGTGATTCAATGATAAAAAACGTAAAGAATTCTTGTTCCAAAGGTAACGACGCCCAATTGCTCACATGATTGTGACCGCCAAATTCAAACGATGCCCACACGTGAAAACTATTATTAGATAATGTATATATGACATCGCTCTTGTTTGAGCCGTTAATAAAATTTTTAATTTTAGGTATATTAGCCAATGAAGAATCAATTTCAAATTTAGATTCCTGTTTTGTGATTCTATAGTGGAATTTTTTCACATATGAACCTTCATCATGTTGCAAATAAGACACTTCAAACAAGCTGTTTTCTTCACCATAGGATATTCTTTGCCACAACTTCACAAGTCGATCAAATTTGTTAGTACTTAAAACCATACTAGAATTGGGTGCAATGAACAATTTTTCAATAGTGTTAGCCAATTCGATATTCCAATTCTGTCGCAATTTAAATTCACCGTATTCGTCGTAAAGAGAATACAATTGCAATTCGTTTTCGGTGTTCACCAAGATTTCACTTTCTTCAGTTGCAAATTTGAAAAATGAAATTTGTTTATTCAAAGTAAATTGTTTGAGAAAAGACCATTTCGGAAATTTCATGTATTCATTCACTGGCTTGAAGATCAAGATTGTATTGTCCACTCCAACTAAGATCTCTCCATTTTTAGTAAACTCGATTGAATTGGGATCTTTTTCAAGGTATATTGTCTGTAGAATCTTGTCAATGTTAAAAGGTGTTGGTTTTTTATTTTTCACGGTGATTGTAGCACCAGTTATAATCAAATTGTTGCCTGATCCGTATAGCAACAAGTGATGGTTTTTCCAGTTGGTCTGTATGACTGAATGTTCATTGTTATTAACTTCTCCAGGTATAAAAGTTATTGTCATATTATCGCAGGGAAAAAAAATATTAAATCAAATCACTTCATATGGGTGCAAGGTATGTAGCATTGAATCTGTAAACATGCTCGCCTACTAACACTTTGCAGTTGCAAAGACCAGAAAAAGGCATTGGCGATATGTTTGCAGCGATCTCCATGTGTTTTGATCGACCGAAATACCCCCAAGGACTGTTTGACCGATCCAAATTTGAAACATGACCTACCTGAATTGTGCAAGGCCAATTTCCGAGCATTTATGGAATGTAAACAAGGTATGTTTGACATGAGAAAACGAATGAAAGGTAATGCTCCCTTGTCTACTGGGAAATATGATGAGACTTATGAGAAATTGTCTCTGGGGGATTTTGACCCTCATGAAGAAATGAGGAAGTTGGAAGTATTAAATCGAAATTTGAGTAAGCAACAGCAGCTCAAAGAGAAACAGGAAAGAGAAAAATTGGGGGAATAAACATTTCACTTGTATATAGACTTTAAATACACCTCCTTCTCATGATTTAACTTGGAAATGAACTTTTTAAATATCGGGTGGAATTTATTCAAGTTGTGGAAAATATCTTGTAGTTCTATCAATTTATCGATATGGGTGATAAGATATTGATTCTTCTCTAATTTGTTGTCATTTATGTTTTGTTCAAATTGATTTCTGAGATCAATGAGGTAATCGTTTAACAATTGTTGAAAATCGTCCACTTTATAAATACCATTTGATAAAATTGAATTAATGAATTCAAATACTTCTAAAGTCTTTATCAAATTTTGCTTTACCAATTTGAATTGCAATAAATTATTGATCACCTTATTAGTATCGTCGTTGATTTTCAACTCATTATTTATTTCATCCAACTCATTGGTGAGAAATATTAAAGAATTGTTCAATAAATTAACATTGTATTGTAGCCTCGTGACTTTTTCCTCTTCATTGACTTGATGAACTTGTGTATTTGAGTGCTGTAACTGATCTAGTTTAGTTTTAAGCTGGTTATTTGAAATTTCATTTGTATAGTAATCTAGATGAGTGATCAAGCCTGATATAGTATTTGATAATTTGTTTAGTGAATTTTTTGAGTAGGGCTTTGAATTTTGAGCAGTTTGTATAACCAATTGATCTATATAAGACGAAGGATTGAACTCTTCGTCCATGAACATGGCGATGGATTCTTCATTAGTGATTGAATCCACAGACATTTTCTGATACTATACGAGTGAAAAAAAAAGACTTAGTGTCACAGAACATATTGATAACAGGCGTAATGAACAACAAAATGCTCTCAAAATACAACAAGTTTAGATGACAATATCAGTCTCAACCATGTCGATTGAGCAAAACTTCAAGAATACTTTTTTTTAAAAGATGTATTTTCTAAATACCTATTTAAATAAAACAGCAGATTAAATCCTGTAAATCATAAGCTAGCTTATAATTTAGCTCTTGGGTCTAATTGTTTGAAAACTGATTCAATAGCGGTAGCTTTCATCATGTTACCTTTGACTTTCAATTTACCGTTCATGAATAATTTTTGACCGTTAGCTTTACCGTTGGCTAATTTAACAAAGTCAACATCTTTCAAGATTAATTGAACGTCACCTTTTGGTGGTGGGCCATCAACTTTGGCAACTTCACCGGTTTTTTTCAAGTCCAAAGTCCAAGATTGATCTTTACCTTCTTTGTTTTTTAAAGTGATAACAATGACTGCATTGACACCTTTGATAGCTTTTTCAGCAGCAGATTTGTCTTGCAAACCATCGTATAATTGTTTGAAAAATGGGGAGGCGGTAAATCCTTCAACTTCGACTGACATGATTGATTAATAATATGAGATAAAAAGGGTTGATGAAAAAAGAGAAAAAAACGGAGGATAAATTTGGTTTATATATAAAAGTCTCAACCTCCAGTGAGAAAAACTCATATGAAAATTTAAAGGTGTTGATTTTCTTTACCCCAAACTTTGAACTATTTTTTTTTTTTTTTTTTTCTTCTGCTCACAGTACAATTTTTCTTCCCACTTGCACTCACTGGTTTCCATTATGTAATATCTTATCTAACTGCTGTTTTGGGTATATTACGGTGGTTGGGAGGTATTGACATGTGAATTTTCCCAATCCAGTAATTGTATACAGTACTCTCTCACCTCGGTATTGTCACTATTGTTGCAACCTTTTCATTACATTTACAAGATTATTCATTGATTGACCATTTCTTAACCCCTTACACTCGCATGATCTCAATAATTTATGCTTTTTGGTGCCACGGAGTTTCACCACTCCCCCGTTTTTCGGCTCTATCTTTTACAACACATCGCCTGCAGCAACAGTCCTAGCTCTCCTAACTAATTGCAAATTCTACTTTTTGGTTGCAAATTTTACTACAGAAGAGACCGTATTTTTGACCCTCATTCAAATAATTGTTCTACGTGGACATTGACAAGATCTCAATCAGAGCAAATCTCTGTTTTGTGGGGGAACACAGAAACAAAGCAAAGTAGCAGATGTTGATGCTCGATACTTGTGTTTTTTCTCATATGACATTTGAAAATTTCATTTTCTATTTATGGGAAACATACACGCCTATCTTTAACATCGACGAAGCTCAACTCGAGATTTTCAGAGTTCTTGTTGTAAATATACTCGGCTCTAGAAATATACTCCTCAGTACAATTCGAGGCCAGTTGCTCTCACTTCAATAAACAATTTCTGGTGTTTAATCAACACACTAACTTAACGTCGATCACTTAAAGTGTCATCAGTACTGATTTTGATTTAGTGGTATATTCAATGGATGAGGAAATTTGAAAAGTAACATCGATAGGTCACTTTGTCAAAATCTGTCTACGACCAATTCTCAAAATAAACCGTTTCTGCAATATCATCGCATTCGCTACTTGATTCGGTTAAAATTCCGTTTTTGTCTCTTGTTCACCTCTGGACTAAGTGTCCTATTAAGGTTAGCTCAATTTAATGGAATGTTACAATTGCAAAGTATAACAAATAATGGGCTTTTAAATTACGGCACACCGCTACCAACTCTCGCCTTGAAAATATTGGAAACACCAAATCTAGCATGCTTGAAAAATTCACCAACAATTAAAAATTATAAAAATACCTTTCTTTGTCGTAGCTTTCGCAGTCTTCTTTACCAGCCAATTTTAGTCAAATTTTTTTTTTTTAAAACCTTTATCTAAGAAATATAAGACACTCAGAAAGAAGTATATGTTTGATATATTTGTTGACACTAACAATTTATTATGCAATATGAAGCTATCACTTACAAGAATCAAGACAAGCCCTTATCGGTCCGAGCTCAATTATTTTTTCTTCTAATTTTAAAGTCATTCTAAATATAGCTTTATAGCCTTCTGCGCTACTGTAATATCCACTTGTGGTAGAAAAATAATTAATCGTTTTGTGTAACACCGCAATATTTTTAGTCCCCGAAAGTAAACGATTCCACATTTTTCCAACTTCTATATATGTTGACTACTTACATGCAATATCACCCATTAAGCCATTAGTGTAGCGAGTATAAGAAATTTTAGAAAATATGTAAAATTATCCAAATTACGGGATTTGTTAAACACCTCATCTTCTGTGCTTCTTATCATATTTTTTTAATAAGCCTTTTTTTTGATGCCGTTTGAAGAATTTCATTTGCCACCGGTATATGAAATTGTATGCACACATACTTAAATTTCTCTATAAATAAAGTTAAATCTCTGCTATTATTTTAAACATTATACAATCAGCTATGAGTGCTACAGAAAACTCGACACCTTCTTCCCCAGGATCACCACAAGCGTATCCAGATATTCCATCGGAATGCCATCATCATCGTCGTCGTCGTCCACATGGACACCATCATGCAAGACAAGATCTGGAATTTATCACCGGCTCTTTCAAAGGTAGAAAAAGTAAACATCATTTTCACCATCATTTTCATTACTTCGAACCTACCGGATTTTTAGCTAACAAATCAAACTTAGATTCAATGCCGCCATTTGCACCACCGCCCCCGCCACCAATGCCACCACATTATTTTAATCCATCGGGATACCATTCGCACGGTCACCATCGTCATCACCACCATCATCGTGGCCCTCCACCTCCACCATCGGTACCACCTAATTATTATCCTTTTGAATACAGACAAGGACGCGATGATGGGTGGGACAGATTTGCAACCTTCAAATCTGAAAATTCACCAAGAGGTTGTAAACATCATCATGGCCATCGCCATGAAAGAGACATGTTCACTGAATCATTCAGAGAAGATTCTCCTAGACCTCATCATCGTCATAGAAGACACCATTAGGTTATTTATTTATTTATTTTAGTTTGTATAGTATTAATGTATAGTATTAAATGTATAGTTTCGCGAACCAAATTATTTTTCTTCATCTCATCACCAAGAATGTCCTTCAAATCAAACTCTTCCAAATTCCAAGCAGAATCAACGGTAAACAAATTGTTCTCAAACATTCTACAGTCAACACCATCTTCACAACCTACAAGTACACATCTATCGACCACGCAAATATTATCCAATCAGTTAAACTCCCAACCCACAAAATCAAAGAAGAAAAAAAATAACAATAAAGTGATTAAGAAACAGACTGAGGATGATAAGAAGTTCCAGAAGTACATAAAGTACAATCTAATTAAGGACAAATCAAACAGAACAGCCGAGGAAGACAGATATTACCAGAAGTTGATTAGAAAAAACGTGAATCAAATACACAAAGTATCCAAGATTGATGACTTCGAGATGGACCAAGAGTTGCAAAATGTCAAGTCCCAGTTGTTGGATGATATAGGCCCAAAGTCACAGAAAAGAGTCAGAAATAGAAAGCTGGTTCCAAAAAGTTTTACTAATTTCGAGAGTAATAAGAATTTGGCGGTTCCTGGTTTGACGCCAGGACTAGCTCCTGTCGATTACGAATCTGATGAATAATTATTATTTATACTCGTATAGAATTTGCCTCAAGTCAATAGATAACTTACGCACAACTCGTTTTCTATCGTCTAAGCAAAGCTCCAGTTTACCTAGTACTTCATCTTTAGCTCGTGAAAGATTATCAAATTTCTGAAATACGAGGATTAAATTTTGTAATGCTTGTTTTCTAACATCCACGCTCTTTGAAGTTGTCGCTAATCTGGTCAAAGTTTGTAGTAATTCATTCACATGTGGGGCTACGATGTTGAAATTTTCGTTCAAGATGATGTTTAAAATCCTTAAACTAGATTCTTGATTGAGATTCATTTGGAATGATTTCATAAGAATAGGCAATAATGTAGATAAATGGTTGACGATGATTTTTTGCGACAAGTTTGCAACTATCAATGATAACGAATTGAAAGATATCTCAAACTGATCGGATTCAATTAAATGTGGTAAAACAATTTCAAATATTTTTTGCTTGTACAACAATTTAACATTCAAGTTAGATACTTTTGATATCAAAGGTTTTGGCAAATTTTCGTTTTTGAAAATCTTCAAATCGATGAATAATATTTGTAAGGATTTACCTATCAATTTTTTGTAATCAATATCTGCTGTGTCATACTTGGTAATTAACTCGTTCAACAGTTGAATGCCTTGTGCGTCTATCTTTAAAAGCAATCCTTTTAACGACCATATGAATACTTCAAAATCAATGATTTCTTTTGATATTATTAAATCACGTTTTACAAATTTGTTCACCAATAAAGATAAACATTGTAAATATTGAATTCTGAGATACTCTTCTTTTTCATTTCGGATGTTTTCAATAACTGAATTACTGATGTCTTCCAATTTACAAGATTTATCAACACTTGATAGTATTTTATTGAACAAACTGATATCAGTTGATGGTTTGGTCAATACGTATTCAAAATGTTTCTTATAATAATCGAGTAATTCTTGATGTTTCGATTTATCAATGAATTTAATTATCAAACCAATCAAATCTCCCGATAATTCAATCAATAAATAATTTGAATTTACACTCAACTTTTGTAAAAATTGAGGTATAAAATTTCTATATGATGTCATTAAAAATTGTTGTTGGTTTTGTATCTTAATTGTTAAACTTATCAAAGTTTCAACAACAGATTGAAAAATTTCTAAATTGTGACCTAATTTATTTAGCAATCTAATTGACAATGTCTCTAAAATTTGATTTGAATTACACAAGTCTGAAACCAAACTCAATATATACTTGAATTGTTCCACGTCTTCACCCAATAAATTCAACAAAGGATCTATCACATGGATAAGTAAAGACTGAGGCACGGTTTTTAAGCCATTCACAATTTCAACAATCAAAACGTCTTGTTTTTTATCATCTATGCTCGAAACTAAAAAGTCTTTGAAATACGTGAGCACGAGCTCTACCTCGTTCGGTGACAAAAACTCATATTTAATCAATTTTATTAGTTGTTGAACAATCTTGCATTTCAAGGTTTTCTCCATATTTGAAACATTGTTTAATAATTGACTGAGGAAGAAAAATAAGTGCTCTCTATAATTTAATAAATGATTGGGCTTGGAAACAGTCTTATATGCAATAAAAATATAGCCTAGTATGTCGATGAAATCACGCTGTTTTGAAACGTTTAAAATTAAATCTTCATTTTTATCGTCAATTTCTTCAGTGCTCTCGACGTTTAGGTATTTACCAAAATACTCATACCTGAATAAAAAGTCAACTATCCTATTGAATGTCGCGTCATTTGATAAAACAGTTAGAATAATGACTGCTTGCTTGGATTTATCTTTGATTGTGACTAAATTCGGTTTCAACTCATCTAGTACATAATCTAGCATCAAATTAGAATTGGTTTTCTCAAGCAATTCTTTTAAAATACTTAATGTCTCCACTAATATTCCCTTATCATCATCGTCGTACTTTTGAATCAATTCATCATCAGTGGGTTTAATATAATTTATTAATTCTGTATTGTGTAGAATTTCAAACTTTAAGGCATTCCATAAAGTTAACCAATACTCTTCAATAGTTTCTACAGAATATTTTTCAACACATAACCTGATGGTTTTCAAAGTATCCAATCTAATTTCAGGGTTTGTTGATGTCAATTTTTCAATTAAACTGGGTATGGATTCCTTTGCATATAATGATTGTGATGCAATGGTTCCCCTCAATTTAATTTTTAATTCTGAGGCTGATATTTTATATGGATCATTCGGTGGTGGTTTGAAACTGATTGGAAAATAGCAAAAACATATATCAAATAACTCATCAACCAAGTCTGAACCGTTTTCAAATGCAAATTTTCTGTTTATGCAAGTATTTAATTCAAATGAGTTTAATAAATTTCTAGGATCTTTTTCCCCTGAAGCGATATGAATAAATGTTTTGATAAACAACTCTCCAAAGTCGTGATTGCTTAGGTTTTTCATTATTTTGAAAGTTTCAAATCTGACTTTTGCCAAATTTTTCTTTGAATCATATGAATTCAATAAAGCTTGTAAGATCTTCTCGTCGTTGTTTGCCAAATAATTATTAAACGTTGTTAATGAGGATAATCCTTGTAATATAAAAATCAAAGATAAATTATCATTGAATTTCTGTAGATAAAATTCAACCAACACATTTATATCTTGTTTTGATAAGTTTTTGAGATGACTGATGGTATTTGATAAGAGTGAAAACGTCTTGTATCTAATGATATCTTGATCTGATGTTAAGTTTGGACCCAAATAGGTTATAAATTGCAATAAAGAAATCTGCTTCTCATTCAACAAGACCGACACTTCTTCGATGTAATTATTTTTAATGTTCAAGTCTTCATCGTCATCATTCAACGCGATGTACTGACTGATCAAGATTGGTATGTTGTGTTGAACCATGATGGTCGCAAAAAAAATAATTTTCAAATTGGATCTGAATCACACGAACCGTTAAATTTGAAACCAAAAGGAGTTTAATTCTGAATCCACTATTTAGACCGTTCAAATTGACGACAAAAAAGTTTCGTGTTTCCAAATTCAAAATAACGTTGAATCACATCTCTATACTATGATTGAGATCCCTGATCTAGATAATCTACAAAATAACAACAACAACAATATCCATGAACAACATCACCAATTCTATCAATTCGATGATATCGATAATGAACCAGATATGATTGAAGCTGATCTAGAGTTTCCCAATAACGATTCTAATGACATCAACGACTTTAACGACTTTGAAATCTCAAATGACCCTCCGGTACCTCAGCAAGTAGATTACCATCAAGGTTTGACTATTATTCCAAATTTATCAGAACATACTACTAGTTTTAAATTACAGCAGCCACCATTGGTTGTAGACCAACAGAGCTTAGTGGAAGAAGAAGAAAATGACCAACTTGGACAATTGAAACCATCCACACCTATAATACCTTACGACCATACTCAACCTTCTCCACAATTACCACCTCCATTATCATCAATATCTTTGAAAAAGCTAACTCTCAATAATGGCGAAGAATTTGGGTCTATACGAAAAGGTTTGGCCACCGATTTAAAAACTCCTGTGGAGTACACTTTACACATTGTTTTCACTCAATTTGTTAGACACGCTGAACGGAAATTGAATCAGTTTCTAGATTATCCATTACATGAAGAACCACCGATCTTGAAAATATTCCAAAAAGGGAATGACCCAGTGTTTGACAAAATATTGAATGAGTTGGGGTTTATAGCTAAAAGAAAACCAAAACCTGTCATCGATACCATCATGTTTTGGAGAAAGTCAAAGGGAGAAGTGGCTGCATTGGCGGCTTTAGAAATAGAGAGGGCTGTATCTGTTGCCAAAACAAATCTATTAAAAGTATCGGATGAATCAATAGTGAAAAATCGTACCAAAAGAAGTCTAAGTTTAATGAGAAGTAAAAGTGTTTCAAAAATGACTCATCGAAGAAACCAATCAGTTCAAAGTCTACAAGAAGAACAACCGGAAAATGAAGATTATTTAAGAAAGAAACAATTTTACGATTTACAAATTTCTAATGCAAGACAAACTGCCATATATGCAGATAAAAAATCCATCGCTTCGATTTATGTATTATGTAGGGTATTAATTGAGATTGTGGAACAAGCTACTAATGATGCAATGGGGGAAGACTTGGGTGACAAATTAGAAGAAATAGTCTATAATCAGTTGAAAACAACAGATCCAATAAGTACCACTCAATCTATGGTTAGAGCTGCAAATTGGAATTTATTTGCTCAACTTTTAGGCGTGATGTCGAAACAGAGATTTGTATCAGTCAGCGATCGATTTATTTCAGATATAGAAAAAATTCCACAAAATATTGATTCACAAGATGAACCTAGATTGTATCTACTAATAAATGGAATGAGATACTTGAAGCTTACTAATTATCCAATTGACGATTTTGAAGATAGCGCTGAGTTTATTCAATCATTGGCGAAATTCTTTAACAAAACAACAAATGAAATGTTATTGTACGGTTATTGTGACGCATTGAATTCATTGATTTTACCGTTGGCCAAAAGTTTGACTGCCGAAGCCAATTATCCAACGTGGGTGGAGGCAATTGAGAAAATTTACTATAAAGCCAATCAAATTTTGCAACTGACCAATTTACCATCTCCATCAAGCATATCTGCGAAGTTGCCGTTGTTTGACAATCATCAAGTATTAACTTACAAATCAAGTAGTTGGTCATATGCAGCCACTTTGATGACTGCTGCTTTATCTGTATCTAGAAAAGAGTTATTTTCAGATTCTTGGTTTAAATTCATCGAGGATAATTCTTATAAATTGAAACCTAAAGTGGATGATAATGAAAAAACAATATTTATAAAGTCTATATCAAGATTGGTTTGGGTTTACTTGAATAGATTACCTGATACATTAAACAACACGGTCAAAAGATTAGATTCAATTTTTCAATTAATTTTCTTCAATAATGCAGCTACTAATAAAAAACAACAATGGATCACAATCGATCACAATTTGATATCTGGTTTGACAGAATTGATTACTATCATTGGTTACAATCATTTGAATTACACTTTAGAACATGTGTTGATAAAATTAATTCAATTGAATTATAATGGAACTATTGAGAATTTGAATGCAGAAAAACTAATTGTGGTTGCAAAAAGTTATCTATCAATATTACAAAGTCAAGAATCGCTGAAAAAACCAATCTTCCCTGTTGATGACTTCAAACTACAGGAATCACAAGATTTCACGTTTCTGGCGAAGAATTCAACAAATCTAGTGGCCCATGAAGAAATCTGTAAATCATTAGGATCGCTTTTAAAACTTTTGGATGTTCATTATGGTGCAAGTAGTAATTCTCAAACAACTTCATTGAAATCACAATCGTCTTCACTATTTCATTTCAACTATGATACTCAGCCCAAAGATTGTTGTCTTGAATTGTTTGCGAGTTTAATAGAGTTGATACCATTTGTAATGGTTCCTTTACCTCATAATGAATCATTGAGTGATATTCCGTTTAAGCAAATCGTTGAATTGTTATCTAAGAATGTATTGCATATAGATCCAAGAATATCTACGAGATCAATTAAAGCATTGAAAAAAATTGCAACAAGAATCAACCCTTCTACATTATTAACAGTATTTGCAAAATTGGCCTTCCAAATTAGTGAAAAAACAGGTCTAACTTATGACTTGACATACTTGTATTCGGAAAAGTTCTTGAAATTACAAAAATTATATACAGAACTATTGAATTGCTGGTTGCAATCTTTGATTGAATTGAAAGAAAGCAGGAAAAAAACTGTACCTGAAAATATCTACAAGAAAAAGAAGGAGGATGATTTGTATTTAGTGACTGATAAAAATTACCAAATGAACAATAATTCTGATTGGAAACCGATTGACGAAATTGAGTGGAAGTCAATCATTACTGCAATTGAAGGAATTGAAGGAATTGGTTTATATTTCTTGTGTTCCCAAGATCCCAAAACTAGGTATTATAGTTTATTCATTCTAAAAATTGTTGAACAATTTGATCAAGTCATATATGAAATTACGAATGAGCCACTGAAAAGCAAGCATTCAAGAACGTCATCTAAATTTGTTGCCGATGAAGGCACTAGGTTGATTCATGTGTTGGAAGAAATCGATTTTGTCAATTTGATCAAACCGTACAAAAAAGAGTTGAGTATACCTGAGAAAACAAGACTAGCTAAATTGAAAAACAAGAAAAACATTCTTTTGAGGTTGGCTGAATCTGACCAAGGCATTGATTCTAAAATTTGGTTCAGGTTGTACCCAAGGATTTTGGAGATATTTTTTGAAAGGTGTCCCATACCAGTGGCCGTATGCAGAGATATTGTTTGTGTCAGTTTGGTACAGATGCATGAGATAATCAGTGATTATTCGGAAAAGGACAAGTATTTTTCAGTATTTTCAAAAAATTTAATGGGCAACATACCTCCTGAAATCTTGATAAATCAATGGAAATTATATCTCATATTTGTTTGTATTTCATTGACAACAACCGGCGAGCAGAAAATGTCGTTCCCGCTGCAGCCAACTCACGGACGTAAGAAATCTATACCCATATTCATCCAACATCAGAAAATCACCAGTGCAAAGTCAGTGTTTAGAATGGTGTTACCGTTATTGAATTCATCGCAGCTTAGAATTAGAGAGGCTGTGATTTTGGGCCTAAGTCATATCAATGTCAACATTTTCAAAACCTTTTTGGAAAATATACCATTAGTTACAAACGATTGGAATACATATGTGAACAAAAGAGATTACGGAGATGATCGCTATAGAATTGAAATTATTCATGTATTAATGAATTTGACAGATAGATTGAAAAACGTTTATGAGGACGAAGCGGTAATTGCAAATCTAGTGACCATTGTTAAAAATGTAAAGACTTTTTTGACATTACAAGAAGTACAAACAAACATTGATTTTCAAAGATTGAGAAGATATTTTGCTGGCTTCTTGGAAAATGTTTATCTTGGTTTAAAAAACAAGTCCTTAAATAAATGGTTGCCTTTTGAGGCTAGAATTGCATGTTTTAATTATTTGAAGGAATGGTGTGGATATGGCGACTCAAAGGAAATTACTGAAGACAGATACGAAGTCATGATTGGAAAGGTGAGTAAAGATTCTCCAGCTGTAGCTTTATTGGATTTAGAGAGAAGAAAACTAGATCAAACAACGTTGAGTTGTATGGCTACTTTATGCTCAGGTGAAATCAAACAAACAATCGTAGGAGACATAGCCATTGTATCATTTGATATACCGAGTTTGATGAATTGGATATATTCATTGTTGAATTCCGAGTCTGAAAAAGTTCAAGAAATCGGATTGAATGCATTGACTAATTTATTGAATAATAATTTTGATAATACTGAAATCAAGAGCATAGTGCTTCAACAATGTTACACATCAAACTCAACTTTTTTGATCAAAAAATATTTTTGTACATTTGCACAAATCTATCAGGAAAAGGATGAGTCAGACCAATTTTCAAATGAGATAGTTTGTCTCGCAGCGTTTTTGTGTGGTAACCATATATTAGAGTTGAGAAAATCAGCAATTTCCTTACTTGAATTCTTGGAAGCAAAACATTTGAAAACAACAAATATACCCAGGATTGGAGATTTAATATGTAATGAGAACCAAGTGATTTTCAAAAAAGCTTTACACAATCTTTCCATTCAACTACAACAGTACCCAAAGGTTCCACAAGAATCGTTTGTTAAAATAAGTTATTTGTTCAAGTATTTCAATTTTGTAAACAACGAAGCCAGAAAAGATATAGTTGTTTTGTTACTACCAATGTTGAGTAATGTTGAATTACAAGGGGAATCAGAGTTGGACCAGCTTTCAACAATGTTGGTTTCTAATTTGTTTGAAATCACGGTCAAATTTGGAGACTATTTCTTAATGGATATTCAATCGTTGTGGATCTCAATAGCATCGCCGGCTAATTTCGATAAAATTTTAAATTATTTATTTAAGCTTTGTTTAGAAAAAAAGCATCCGATATTTGTTCAAGCAAGCAGAACCATTATCAATTACTTAACATTGTCTGACCCATCATTTGTTATTGAGAAATTTATTAACAACTTGCAACCGAAATTGATGGTTCCTCCACAAGTAAAACCATTGGTTTCACCAAACGATGATCCGGTAATAGATGTTCCGTATACAGCAAATTTGGATAATTTGATTCCACCAAATGAAAAAGATTCGGCATTTTCAACTGGTCAATTGTCGATGGTGTTTTTAGCTGACTTATTGATTGAAAAACAACCGATAATACTTGAGAAATTACCGTTGCTACTACACATTGCATTTTCGTTATTGGATCATTACTTACCAATGATCAAGAATCAAGCTGCTACATTATTAATCCAGTTGATTCGATTGTTCAACGACGATGATTTGAAATCAAATGAAACTTTGAAAATTTTAAAAAACGACACGCCAAAAGGGTTATGGACATACGACGATTTAAACAATGATAAAAAAGGAGCACGAACTCCAAAAAACATGGACTTGTTGATTAGAAACGTGATCAAGATTTTCAACAATGTTGCCAATATTCAAGATGATTGGAGTAGAGTTGCATTGAACTGGGCCACTACTTGTGCAGTAAGACACATTGCATGCAGATCGTTCCAGATATTCAGATCTTTATTATCGTTTTTAGACCAAGGAATGTTGAAAGACATGTTGCATCGATTATCTAATACTATAAGTGATGAGACTGTGGATATACAAGGATTTGCTATGCAAATTTTAATGACGTTGAATGCCATCACCGCAGAACTATCGTCTGAGAAGTTGATTGATTTCCCACAATTGTTTTGGTCTGGCGTTGCATGTTTGAGCACGGTGCATGAACAAGAATTCATCGAGGTGTTATCAACAATGAACAAGTTTGTCTACAAGATAGACTTGGATGCTACAGATACTGTTTCATGTTTGATATCGACGTTTCCACCAAAATGGGAAGGCAAATTTGAAGGTTTGCAACAGATTGTTATGGTCGGTTTGAGATCTGCAACTTCATGGGACCCCACGTTGAAGTTCTTGGACAAATTGATTACGTTAAAGGATTCACAGATTATTGGCATGGGTGACTCAAGAGTGTTGACTGCGTTATTAGCAAACATGCCTAGATTTTTACATTCGTTTGACTCAAATTTGGATATATCAGAAACAGCAATGGGAATAAGTAAATTAGCAGCCAGTAATAACAAGGAATCTTTGGCGAAAATATTGTCATCTTTATCAAGAGGGAAATTCAGATCGAAACGAGATTTTCTCGTCCAAGCGGTTCAAACTTTAGAACGGATTTTTTTCCCTGAATACGAAGCTCAAATATTAGTATTATTGTTGGGATTGTTGTCGAATAAATTGAGTTGGGTCAAAACTGAAACAATGACAATATTAAAATTGATCTTTTCTAAAATTGATTTACAAAAGGAAGAATTCTTAGGTGTTGGAGCTGATTTAATTTCGCCATTATTAAGATTGTTATTGACTGAATATGCTGATCCTGCATTGGAAGTATTAGACGAAACTGTTTACATATCTGGTTCTCAATTGGATAAAGACGTATTGCGAATGTCTTTAGGTAACACATCCATGAAGAAAGAGTATGAGAGTACTGCCACGTTGTTTGGTATACCCGATGAAAGTGGTTGGTCAGTCCCAATGCCAGCAGTTACTAGTGCAAGTACGAGAAATAATGTCCATGCTGTGTTTTCAACATGTTTGGTATCTGATTTAGTCGAAGATAAAAATGATGGGGATTTCAAATTTCATATGGATGATTATTACGAGCCACCTGAAAAAGTTGAAAAAGAGGCTATAATTAATACTGATTTCTATAATGACTCAAGTTCAGTGAATGTTGAAGATCCACCTGAAGCTTCTTTGAGTAATGTATGGGCGGCGTTGGACGATTTTGATTCCTTCTTCACTAAGGATTCCAACGGAATACTACCAAACGTCCCTTTGCGCAACAACAATTATCACGCTCATTCTGCATCTGTCGACACAAGGTACAGTAACGACTCGACTCCAATGGATTCAGCACCAAATATCTACGATAAGAATGTGTCTGTGTTGTTGAACCGTAGTTTGGCAAGAACGAGATCGAACACATCGTTTAAAACAAACTTGGTCGATTCAATAGGTGGAAATGTGACTCAGAACAATCTCCTGTCAAGTATATTACAGTCGTCAATTAGGAAATCATACATGCCGTTCAAAAAACACGCCAATAGCAATTCAACATTGACAACGCCGAAAATGCAATTAGCACCCGGGTTTGATAAAATATCGTCGCCGTCTACAATCACCAAAACACCATCAATGTCGAGTCCAAGTCATGATGAGAATAATTCTAAAGGATTGCTTGGGGGAAAAAGAAAATCGAAAAAATCAATCATTACTAGAAACTCAAACAACTCGCAAACTAGTATATAATATATAAATGAGACTATGCATACTGTACTCTTGATTTGTAATTCAGTCGTTCTCGTTTTGAACTAAGGATCCAAGCTAAGTAAACACGGCAAAGGCTGTTCATTACTATAAGATTAGTCAAAGAATTGCGCGATGAAGAATGATTTCTTGTATCTCAAAGTTTTCAGTATTGCAATTTTGGTTAATTTGATTTACAAACAACTCGTGTTGAACAATGATGCAATTCATTGTATTGATCAAAAATCCTAGTTGCAGCAGCAACTATTTGCTCTACCGAGAAGATATCATTAATTTAAATACATTTTTGTTACTGAATCCTGGTTTATGTTGGTTCATGGTTCATTATCATCTCTTTGGTGTTTTCTGGTATGGCTGCAATCGTGTAAAATTCATTTTGCAGTAATTGCTTAAAGGTCGCACGTAAAAATAAAAAATTTTTCAATATCTAGATTGCATCAATGCCACCAAAGAAGAAAGCACCACAACCATCGGACAAAAACAAAGCCAAAGCCAAAGCCAAGTCGGCCGACGACAAGACGTTTGGTCTCAAGAACAAAAACAAATCGAAAAAAGTTCAAAGTCAAATATCTCAGATCAAGGCCGGTGTAGATGGAGGACTCTTGAAGAAGAAAGAAGCAGAGGCCAAGCGTAAGGCTGAGGAGAAACGAGCAAGCGAAGAAGCTAAGAAAGAAGCCGCCAAGTTGTTTGGAATCCAGCCGCAGAAAGTGCCTTTCGGTGTCGACCCCAAATCGATCCTTTGTGAATACTTCAAACAGAACTTGTGTACTAAAGGAAACAAATGTAAGTTTAGCCACGATCCAAACGTGGGACGGAAAGACGTGAAGAAGGACTTGTACACTGATTCAAGAGAGGACGAGAAGTTGCAAGACACAATGGATACTTGGGATGAAGAGAAATTGAGGAAAGTCATTATGTCCAAGCATGGGAACCCCAAGACCACCACCGACAAAGTGTGTAAGTTTTTCATCGAAGCGGTGGAGAATGGTAAATACGGTTGGTTCTGGGTGTGTCCCAACGGCGGGAACGAATGTAAATATAAACACAGTCTCCCGCCTGGTTTCATATTAAAAACAAAAGAACAGAAAAAGTTGGAAAGACTAGCGGCCGAAAACGAGCCCAAAATCACATTGGAAGAGTTTTTGGAGTTGGAGAGATCCAAATTGGACAAATCGAAATTCACACCCATCACAAAAGAATCATTTGCTAAATGGAAACAGGAACAACGTACCAGAAAGGATAAAGTAAAACAAGATGAAGAAAAGAAATCAGGAAAGAAGATCTTAACTGGAAGGGAGGTCATTTTGGACAAATTCAGTGACAAATATTACACCGAGGAAGACGACGGTAATGATTCTTGGGATTTGTCGCAATTCAAGAGAGACTTACCCGATGATTCTAATGAGAATATTAAGGATTACGGTGATGGCTCCAACGCGCAAGAATATTATCAACTGGAAGAACAAAAACTAGAGCCGGGGTCGGAACCAATAACTGCATAATCAATATATATATGTATATATATATTATCATCATCTCTTACATAACTCGTCTAATTCCAAATGACTCTGTTTAAAAAACTTTTCATCGTCATCCATAAATAGATTTATTTTTGTTGGAGTTCCTTCTAGATCCTTGATGGCTGTGATTATCCTCTGAATCCACCTTGATCCCTTTTTATCGGTTTCTTGTAGGTCTAGGAAACTAGGAGACGAGCATATTTCATCCAACTCAGAAAACGACGTTGAGCTTCCGGTGTTTGGTGAAAACTCGGTTTTTCTTTTGGGTAGGGGTGGGGGCAGATCAAAATCAAATGTGTTTCCGTCTGACGATAGATTGGACGTTGCAGGTAATGACGCTGGTCGTTCGGGAAGAGGTGGCTTCCTGCCAACTTGTTTGCTTTTTAAACTGCTTGGTTTTTTCGGCACCATAGGTGGCACTTTTTTATCAGACAAATCTATTAGATCTGCACTTCCGATGATTTCATTCGCAACGGCCTGTTTCACAATTGGAATCTCTTTACTTTTGATAGATAGTAATCGTATCAATTCTTTGTATATCACAGAATCATCATTGTCACTGAAAGAATCCTCAACGTATCTTATATTTATCGATATGATTTGATCCGGGTATTTTCTCGCCAAATCCACATATGCCTCCAAATCATACTCCCCTGAATCTCCAATACAAATAAATTTCTTTTTGGGAAAATCAAGTAAAATCTTGTTTAAAAAATCTTGCTTTCTTAAACTTGGGGTTTCCAACAATGAATTTATCAAATTTCCTTGATATGTTTTTAAATGGATGGAACCAGGTGGTAGATTGACTAAATTCAAATATTGATGAATGATATCGAATAACTGAGATGGTGAGTTTGATACGTAGAAGAAATCAACGTTTTCTTGTTTGTATATCTTGATAAACCAATCTATCACTGACGGTATTGACCAGTCTATCATATCGTTAATCAACAAGTTTCTGAGCAAATTTCTTTTATCTCCAATAACTCCAGTTAACTTGATAGTATCGTCAATGTCACTAATTATTCCGATACCATTGTTTCTGAAAATCATGACATCTTGAAACGCAAAAATCGTTTCCGAAACCAATGAGGAAACTTGAACTACTGTAGGTTTGTAACCAACTTCTATTGTTGTTTTGAAAAACCCATAACCGTCAGTATAGATTTTCTCGCTCTTCAACGGTACGTTGGTCAGACTATTTTCACTACCAATTGTGATTTTAACCGGAGTGTTTGGAATGTTTTTGGATAAAAAATGTTTCAACCTTTCCTTAATCATTGTGTTTATATTAGCGTTGTCTCCATTAGATTCATTAGATAGTATGCTTTCGCTATCGCTTGAACTGCTCGAAGCCGAATCTGGGTTAAAAATATCTTGATTCAAATTCGAATCTTGCTCCAAATTATTTATATAATAACTGGTGTTGCTACTCTGTTTAATAATCTTGGTTATGACGGATATCATCATTCTATTTCTTCGATTCATGTTCCCTGTAGCTGACATCCAGCCATTTACTTTGACATAATATTTTCCGTTTTTTTCATATGTGTATTGAGGGAACAAATGGATGGATGTATTCGGTGGCAACAACAATTGCCCCTGTTGGTCGTAAATTGCATTATTATTGGTGAATGCCTTGGATAAAGAGTTTGTAACTTTTGGTAGGTAGAAATCTTTGGTGGATTTTGCAAAATTCAACAATTTTGTTCTTCGGTTGACTTCATTGTTGATCATTTTCTTATATCTTCTGACTTTGAGTAAGTCTACTAGCTTCGATGGCTTCTTGGGAAATAGCAACGCAGTTAAAGCGTATTTAAATAATCGTTTCTTCACTTTTGGCTGTAATGGATAAAGATAAAAAACATTTAACCACAAAAGATTCCAATCAGTGTCTCAAATCACAGAAAAAAGACATTGACGAATTTGTGAAACACATTTTCTCAAACTGACAATCATGAGTCTTGAAGATATCTCCATTGGTAATGAATTGAAAGATTCATATAAGGTCAGTTCTAATTGGATCACTAACAACATCAATTGGTTACAAGATATCGATGAATTTTATAAAGAACGGTCCGCTTTGGAGAAGGAATATTCTACGAAATTGAAAGAATTGTCGAGGAAATATTTTGACAAGAAATCAAAAGTATCGAGCAGTTTATCAGTTGGTGATGAGCCTCAAATTACCCCTGGGTCATTGGAAAATGCTTCATTGGTAATGTGGAATGAATTGTTGACTCAAACTGAGTTGATATCGGATGAAAAATCGTCATTAGCAAAAGAATTCCAACTGAAGATTAGCGACAATATCCAATCACTTAAATTAAAGAATGAAAAGATCTATAGACAAATTAACAACATAAACGAGTATTTAAGTCAGGAGAAACAGAAAACAGAAGATGAAGTAAATAAAGCTAAAAAACATTACGATCTATTATGTCAACATACTGAATCAGCAAGAGAAAAGAATGAAAAATCACCACTGGACAAACATGCAAAGAAACTAGCCGACAAAGAAGTTGAGATGAATATTGGTAAAAACGAATATTTGATTAAGATCAATATTGCCAATCGATTAAAAGATAAATACTATTATCAAGATTGTCCGGAAATATTGGATTACATACAAGAATTGAATGAGTCTAGAATATTGCTACTCAACAAGGTTCTTAAAAATGCATCTATAATAGAACGAAATTCTTTAGATAAAGTCAAGGAAAAATTACATTCAATAGATAAAGTCATTGATCAAAATAATCCTAAATTGGATAGTGCCATGTTTATCAAGCACAATTTGATGGATTGGAAAGAACCACAAGATTTTTATTTTATTCCAAGTTCGATCTGGCATGATGATGAAAGTTTGGTAGTCAAAGAACCCGAATTGACGGACTTGAAAAAGAAATTAGCAGTTGCATCTTCAAATTATAACAGTTTAGAAAA
This sequence comes from Insectozyma chauliodis, assembly GCA_030557115.1. NCBI lineage: Eukaryota > Fungi > Ascomycota > Pichiomycetes > Serinales > Debaryomycetaceae > Insectozyma > Insectozyma chauliodis. Next base: position 118,543 of record JAKTVI010000015.1, on the reverse strand, counting down.
CAGTGTTCTTGAAACTAAGCAAAGACTCGAGGAAAGTTCACAAAAGAGGAAACAAGATTCAGATAAAATAACCCTAACATTTGATTCTAATTTACAATCTTCGTTATTGATATTGGAACGATTTTTCAAAGAGGAATCATCGAGGGTCAAGAATGAAGTTGAAATTGAAATTATACAAAATTACGCTGGGGACCAAGATTTGAGTTACGTTGCTCCTCAGCAAGTTAAAAAGTCCAGGTTTGGATTTTTAAAGAATAAAAAGCAAGAGGAGCCAGTAAATGGAGGATCAATTCAAAGAGTTAAAACAAATACGTCGTTAGGTAGTAGTGCATTCAACCTCCGAAGATTTAAAAGCTCTGCATCATCTCACAACAGCTCACAAGGCATTCAAGGTGAAGCTGTATATCCTTACCAATCGCAAGGTTCGGATGAAACATCAATATCTGCAGGTGAGATAATCCAAATCATAGAGCAAGACGATGGTTCGGGATGGACTTTAGTCGCTTCATCAGCAGGACAAGGTTTGGTACCTACCAGTTATATCAAGATAACTTCTGATACTACCACACCGAAAAAGAAAGGACCAGCCGTGACACCTCGTAAAGGTGCAAAGAAAGTCCAATACATAGAAGCATTGTATGATTACATAGCGGATGGAGACGATGAAATAAGTATACATCAAGGAGATAAAATCATACTCCTCCAGGATGACACTGAGGGTAGCGGGTGGACCGAAGGGGAATTAAACGGCGAGAAGGGAATGTTTCCAACTAGTTACGTTAAAAAATTGTAAATACAAATACATATATGCTTACTATTTTTTTTGGATGATATAAATTATATTAAACTAATTTACATAAACTATACATTAACAATTACGAATTTAAAACATAACAATCATTTTTTTTACATCCAAAAAAAAAACGGTTACCTAATCATTAGATTGTGAATTCTAAACTCTTAATTACTTCTTCTTCTTCTTCTTCATTTAATGGGTTTCGCTTGGGATTTCAAAAACAACTTGTTTACCAGTTAATTTTGAGTATAATTGTTGGAATGAGTCTAATTTGTAGTCAACGGCGGTTGAATCTTTTGAGTCTAACAAGACTTTTTGGATTTTGTTACCACCGACCAAGTATCTAACTCTTTTACCGATGATTTCAGTTGGGAAAACCAAGTCTTCCAAGATTTTGTCGTGGACAGCAGTCAAGGTTCTTGATCTTGGTCTTTTTTGTTGTTTTCTAGCTTTTCTTGATGGTTTTGGTAAGATTCTTCTTTCAGCCAAGAATACAACGTGTCTGTCTGGGAATTTTTTTTCTAATTCTCTGGTTAATCTGGTTTGAACTTTTCTGTATCCTAATAATGATGGAGGTGGGACGAAAACAGCTAAAGCTTTTTTACCACCAGCAACATCGATTTCTTTGATTGATTTGAATTGTAATGGTCTTAAGTCAGCTTTTAAATCAGCTTGAGTTTCTAAATCAATGAAAGCTTGAGCAACTTTCAATTCCAATTCAGTTGGATTTTCAGATAAAATCTTAGTTGACATATTGTTTTATATTATATGTGTATATGTAAGGAAAGTTACTTCTGTATTCAAGATTGAAAAATGTGTTTTTTTCGTTATGAAATTTTTGGCAATTTTGCAGTTTCGCACCGGATAACCTGTAAATGAATATTGTGTGTGCAAGATGAAAAGAAAAAATCTTTGTAAAAATAAACCATGTGACTAGTGTTAGGTCTTAGGGCTATTTTGATTGTATGTGTCATTTCTAAAACTATCACGTTTCTGAGCTAAATCCGGAGAAGTGGGAGCAATATTTGTATGCTTAAAAAGCTTATCAGATCAACATCCACCATGTCTTCATTATCTAAAGTAGAATCAGCAAAAAGATTAGCTGCTTATAAAGCTGTTGATGAAAATTTCCCTAAAAATGCCAAAGTTATTGGAATTGGTTCAGGTTCAACTGTGATATACGTAGCCGAAAGAATTGGCCAATTACCAAACAAAGAAGAATTCATATGTATTCCAACCGGATTCCAATCAAAACAATTGATTATAGATAACAAATTACATTTGGGATCAATTGAGCAATACCCTGATTTAGATATTGCTTTTGATGGAGCCGATGAGGTTGAACCTAGTTTAAACGTTATAAAAGGTGGAGGAGCATGTTTATTTCAAGAAAAATTAGTAGCTTCTAATAGCAAAAAATTCATAATTGTTGCCGATTATAGGAAAAAGTCTGAAGTCTTGGGTCAAGTTTGGACTCAAGGAATACCCATTGAAATTGTACCAAATTCTTATACAACAATAATCAGACAACTCAAGCAATTAGGCTGTAAATCTGTTGAATTGAGACAAGGTGGTAAAGCCAAAGCAGGTCCTGTTATAACTGATAACAATAACTTTTTACTAGATGCAGATTTTGGAGAAATCAAAGATTCAGCCGAATTACATGAAAAAATTAAAATGTTGGTCGGAGTAGTTGATACTGGATTGTTTATTAAGATGGCGGACAAAGCCTATTTTGGTGAAGAAAATGGAGAAGTCAACATTTGGCAGCAGAATTAAACAATAATAATATTATTAATAATCGTTATTATATAATTATATGAAGAAGTGAATAGATGCAAAAATTTATTGTTCATATTATTTCGAATGCGAGGAGATCCAATTTAAAGTTTCAACCAAACCTGTTCCGTCAATTGCAATTGTTGGTATTACCGACCAAGTGTGATCCCCACTCAATTTATTAAGTTGAAAAATTTCAATCAATTCTTTTGGTTTGACTGCATTGTCAACGTCTTGTTTATTAGCCAAAACAACTAATAAACAATTATTCAATTCTTTATCACTTATGATTCTGAACAACTCATTTTTGGATTCTTCCAATCTGTTTGAATCTGAAGAATCAACAACATAAATTAAAGCATTTGTACCGGTAAAATAATGTCTCCATAATGGTCTAATTCTTTCTTGTCCACCGCAATCCCATACAGCGAATGAAACATTTTTATGTTTCACAGTTTCAACATTGAAACCTACTGTAGGTACTGTTTTTGAAGTTTTACCCAATTTCAATTTATACAAAATAGTAGTTTTACCAGCGTTATCCAACCCCAACATCAAGATTCTCATTTCACGATTTTTGAATAATTTAGACTAGACGTGTTAGTAAGTAACACGATAAAACATGGGACTGAGATACATACCATTAAATTACCCATTTTGATATGTGTTTATGATGAGTTATACGAATGAGAAGGAAGCAATCAAGTAAAATGAACGGATTAGGTTAGTAAATGGTTATCGATGAAAAAACAATCGTATAACTAAAAAATCAACATTAAAAAAAATAAAAAAAAAAAAAAAAAACACGTATATAGTTTGCAAACCATTTTAGAGTTTAGACGAAAAAGTGAAAAGTTTGTCAAAGGTAAAAGCCATTTAGTCTGTTATTATGAGTGCAGTTTACAAAACTTGTGTCAAATTTATAAAGACGCGATTATGGTGAAGGTGGCCTATGATCTCATGTTCTTGATTGTTTAAATAATAAAAAATAGCTGCAAAAAAATGTTAGTCTCTTGTACAAATTGAAAATTATTATGCACCAGTGATAATTGTTCAACTATAACTGAACAAGCCATACAGATTGTGTGCTTTTCAGAAAATTCTAAATGTGTATTGATCTCCAGATTGTATGTATTAAAACGAATTACACGATTAAGATCTAAATGAGTATGTGTCCAAAACTTAAGTGGCTAAAGTTGTTTTCTTATATCTAATGTTTGTGAACGTTGCAAAACGGTTATCGATTTGTAGACTGCTATATTTGGTAATATCCTGAAGTCACCACTAGGTCAACTAAATTTTGATTTCACAAGACCAAATCAGTAGTGTGTTTACCAAAGGTACTGGTGTCCCCCCACAATTTGCAATTTTTCTAGCTCGGTAATGTAAATTTGAAAACCACTGAGATTGATTTCGCACCGAAAAATCATACCGAGGCAAAAAAATCAAAAGCGACCGCCAGTGGCAACCCAGCATAGACAATTGCCACCACGTTAACAAACATACAACTCTCTCGAGTGATCCTAGAACACTTGCCACCTTATATTATTAATAGTATCATCAATTGGTCATTCATAGTGCTCTTTTTGCCTTGAACCGTTGTTGCAAAAGCAGTAACAACAAAAAAAAATAAAGGAACAAAATAACTATCGTTACATAACCTAAAGCGGTGTCATTACATAACAGTGATTTCCCCATACAAAAAAAAAAAAAATGGATATAAATTTCAGAAGATAAAATGTTGGCTGAATTTGTGCTGCTTCTTTATATATCATAGTAATCTCTCCCTCCATTTTTTTCCACCATACTAATTTTCACACTTTATACTTTCTAGCATGTCAGGTAAAGAACAATACTCAAAGAAAAACCCAGACGATGTTGTCATTGTCGCCGCTTATAGAACTGCTTTGACCAAAGGTGGTAAAGGTGGTTTCAAAGACGTTGGATCCGATTTCATCTTGAAACAACTCACTGAACAATTTATCAAAAAAACTGGTCTTGATCCAAAACTAGTACAAGATGTTGCCATTGGTAACGTTTTGAACGGTAGAGCCGGTGATTTCGAACATAGAGGTGCTTTGTTAGCCGCTGGTTTACCATACTCAGCTCCTTTCATCGCCATCAATAGACAATGTTCTTCCGGTTTAATGTCCATTTCACAAGTCGCCAACAAAATCAAAGTTGGTGAAATTGAATGTGGTTTAGCTGGTGGTGTTGAATCCATGACCAAAAATTACGGTCCACAAGCTTTAGTTACAATTGATCCAGCTTATGAAAAAAATCCAGAATTTATTAAAAACGGTATTCCAATGGGTTTAACCAACGAAAACGTTTGTTCCAAATTCAACATTGCAAGAGACGTCCAAGATGAATTTGCTGCCAAATCATATCAAAAAGCAGAAGCTGCACAAAAGGCTGGTAAATTCAAGGATGAAATCTTACCAATTGAAGTTTTCCAAGAAGAAGATGACGATGATGATGATGAAGAAGAAGATGAAGATGACGAACCAAAAGAAAAGAAAGTCACAATCGATACTGATGAAGGTATTAGACCAGGAGTCACCAAAGAAAAATTAGCTAAAATCAAACCTGCATTCAAAGATGATGGTGTTTCATCAGCTGGTAACTCATCTCAAGTTTCAGATGGTGCTGCATTGGTCTTATTAATGAAGAGATCCTTTGCAGAAAAACATGGATACAAACCAATTGCTAAATTTGTTTTGTGTTCAATTGCTGGTGTTCCACCTGAAATTATGGGAATTGGTCCAGCTGTTGCCATTCCAAAAGTTTTGAAACAAACTGGTTTGGAAGTTAAAGATATTGATGTTTACGAAATTAATGAAGCATTTGCCGGACAATGTTTGTACTCAATTGAAAGCGTTAATATTCCAAGAGAAAAAGTTAATTTGAACGGTGGTGCCATTGCTTTAGGTCATCCATTAGGTTGTACTGGTGCTAGACAATACGCTACTATTTTAAGATTATTACAACCAGGCCAATTTGGTTTGACTTCTATGTGTATTGGTACTGGTATGGGAGCTGCCTCTGTATTGGTCAAAGAATAAGTAAATAATTAACTACAAATATATTTATTTTGATTTAGACTTTGATTTTGAATTTTTTTTTTCAATCTTTTTCATGCCATCGACTTTATTTATAACTCTTTCTAAACTCAACTTGACATCACCTTTTTGGAAATGAGATAAATCGTAATATTTAGGTGCAATTTCAACTAACCATTCAGGCTTGACTATAGTAACAGTTCTAATATAATTTTTAGAAGTTAATACAAATTCATTATAAATGACCCATTCGCCTTCTTTACTAACCACGGTTGATGGATGCACCATAACGTCTTGGTTGTCCTTGATTGTAAGGTATCCCTTGTTGTTTGATTTCTTCTTGGCCACCTGCATGAAGAAACCCCCAATCAATGCCTTTTTGATGTTTTCCCAGTACTTTGCGTCGGAAACTTTCTGATAATTGGATATCAATGGTAGATCGTATTTTTCCATTAATCGATTTAATTGGTTTCTAACGTTTCTTGCCGATATTAATGATCTGTAACTGAGGAAATTTTCTCTACACCATTGGTGGGGAGATAAGTCGTTGTGGTCTTCTAAGAACGCTTCGTACACATTGATCAACGTCAAATGGTCACCGTCAGGTTGTGCAAATTGTAATTTTGCTTCGTCTGCTCTTTTACGAGCACTGATTGGACGCACAAACACATTGGGCACAGACAACATTGCCACTATGGTTAAGATTTCTTCTGAACACTCAAACCCAGAGGATCCAATCAACATCACTGCCAAGATTGGATCCAAGGGGAATTGGGAAGCCAATCTACCCAAAGCGGTCAAATCTCCATCATCACTCAAACATTGTAAATAGTTTAATTCTTCCAATGCTCTCATCATAGTTTCTGGCGCTGGAGGGTCCATGAAATCAAAATGGACCAAATCATCAACGCCTAATTTTTTCAACTCCAATACTGTAGATGACAAATTACTTCTTAAAATCTCGGGATAACTTTGTTCAATCAATTCCTTTTTGAATGCTTCTTCAGTATACAACCTAAAACATTTTCCTGGTCTGGTTCTACCCGCTCTACCTGCTCTTTGTTGAGCAGAGGCTTTTGAAATCGGTGACACCAACAAAGATTCAACTCTCACTCTTGGATTGTATACTTTTTGCTTTGAGAATCCTGGGTCGACAACATAAACAATCCCATCGATTGTCAATGAAGTTTCAGCTATGTTGGTAGAAATAACGACTTTTCTTCCTGGTCTGCCGTTTGGGTTTGGATTTACTGGTGCTGGCTCAAAGATTTTCTGTTGTTGGTTAGGTGGTAATGAACCGTACAATGGGTACACTTTTAATGGACCTGAGTTTTGTTCTCTTATCAATTCATCTCCTTCTAATTGAATCTTTTTACATGCGTCTTCGATTTCTTCTTCACCGGTGAGGAACAATAATATATCTCCTTCATCTTCTGTGGCATGGATCTGTAATACTGTTCTTATAGCTGCATCTAGATAATCTTTTTGAAACTCAGGTGTGTAATATATTTCTACCGGGTGGGTTCTACCTGGCACTGCCAACAATGGAGCGTCGTTGAAATACTTTTGAAACTTTTCTGCATCCAATGTGGCAGACATGATGATAATTTTCAAATCTTTTCTACGTAAACTGACTTGTTTGATTAAACCCATTAATATATCTGTGGCCAATGTTCTTTCGTGCGCTTCATCCAATATTATACATGAATACCTCGATAAGTCATGATCCTCCATGGCTTCTCTCAACAACATCCCATCTGTCATATATTTGAGAATGGTTTTGGGACTAGTTTTATTTTCAAATCTGATTGAGTAACCAACTTCTTCACCCAATTCGACATCCATCTCATCAGCAACTCTTGAAGCAACTGACATGGCTGCAACTCTTCTTGGTTGGGTACATGCGACTTGTTTGTTCACCAAATGAGGTATTTCGTCGTATAAAACAAATTGAGGGATTTGAGTCGTTTTACCTGACCCTGTCTCACCAACAAACACCATGATTTGAGTTTGATGGAATATTTTTAAAAATTCCTCACGTTGATAATGGACAGGCAAATCTCTTCTAGTTTTAAGAATTGAGAAATAATTTTGAGTAAACTCTTGACCCGTGAATGGATTTATTGGACCGTCTTCTAATTTTTCACCTTGTTGAGCTGTTGTTTGATGTCTTACAATGCCTTTGAATTCACCTTGGTCGTGATGAACCATGCCATCTTCAACTGTATCGTGTGGATGCTGTTTTAAAGATTCTTCAGCTTGTTCCGCCACCAACTCTGCTGTGGAGTCTTCTATTTTTTGTCTCTTGTGTGATCTTTCTCCCATAATGATAATCAGTTGCAGTGATGTTTTATCGCATCGCATCAAAAATATTTGTATTGTACTTTTGTTATATACACAACTGGACTAATTTGCAGCCAAATGTAATTTATTATACCAATCGTTCAAAGCAGCTGAAAGTAGTTCCTTCATAAAATTATGGCCAGGATCCATTTTCACAAATCTTTCCATTTGGTAAAACGATGATATTTTTTGTTGCAATTTTCCCCGGTTTTTCAAAGAATACTGTTTTTTTTAACGGTATGTATTAGGAAACTATATAATTAGAAAACCTATGTTGGCTCTACGCCTCTATTAGTTGTTTGTCGTCTCTTTGAGACTAATTCTATGTTGTGCCTTTTGGCCAAGTTGTGTGGATCAAAAGCCAGTTCAACCGCGTCGAACCGAGGGCCGGCGACCTCCCTCCTAGCCCTTTTTCTGTAAAGCGCGCCCGTTAGGCTACCTTACAGAAAAGCCTTGCCAAGAGTGATTATGTTGTACTCGCTGTAGAAATCATCAAAGAGTTGACCTACAATCCAGATCTCCGTTTCATTCATACCTGAACCGGAGGTGAATGGCAAATCATGAAACTTGGAATTATAAAAGTTTTTGAAAATCACTTGTTTCTCATCAGTTGGTAATTTCTGATTATTTAAGTTTATCACAAATGTGAAAAGACTGACTATAAAAACAGTGCCTGACTGAATCAATTCTCGATGCAACCTTTCCAACATGGTTATATCTTCGACATAAAATTTGAGTCTACAGTAATTTGGAATGAAGGATAAATCATGGTTTGGAGAAATTTTCCTATCCAAATGGATATGACTCGGTTGTACAATTGTTACAGTTTTAGACTGTTTGTAATCTGTTTTAGCTTGATTTGAGATAACAGAAGCAACGGAAGACGTCATCGATAGCAAATGCCAACCAAAATTATTTTGTTACAATTTGCTCATATGTTCAAAATTTGGTATGCAAGATTCCTGCATTCCATATACGTTTTAATGCAACACATATTTTTACAACTTTTGTGCCAAGATGATAAAAAATTTCAACTCACTTTTGTGTATGATCTGAGATTTGACAAACAAAAGGTCTATTTTTTAAGTTGTGTTATGTACTGAGTAGACTACAGAGAGTGGTAAATATTAATACAATCTAATTGAAGCTAGAAAACTAAACGTAATGTGTATACTTGTTAGACGATGAATGAAAACTAAAAGATTATATTATGCATGAATAAAGATTTAAAACGACAAGATCCGAAAAGAAGCACAAACTGCAAAATTAAGGCTTTTGAAAAATTGCGAAATCAAGCTTTTAAGAATAAGATACTTCTAGACGGTGCAAACCACTGCGGTTCATTTATTGAACTTAATCTACGGCTACATTCAAAACTGATGTGACAACATTTTTATATAGGGTGAGGTGATTTGAAGCAGCGCTACCGTCAGTCGAACCCTAGTTGTCGAGGTCATAATAAAAATCTCGTGTCAAAATGTTGTCAACTGGTACCGCGTGGTACTACCTAGAAAAAAATAAAACGAGTCGCGATTTCAAGCAGGTAGATCCCGATGCATGGCACATTAAATATAATAAACAAAACGGCCAATTTTTGAGGTACCTGAATGTAAATAATAACACGCCAATAGGTGGTGTAATAAAACAGAATAAGGAAATATCATTAGACGATAAATGCAGATTGAGCAATTAACTTTAACAAGCCATGGAGCAACCCAATTGGTCAAATAATTGAACTAAAACACAATAAAAGATCAACAAGATAATCAAATGATAAGGATTTACTCTTAATTTATACCAGGGGTAAAGGTTAATAAAACTATGAGTTTTTACAAGCTGAAGAATGAGTCCGTTAGGCATCATCAACCAGCATTGTGAATAACCAGTTTATCGGTTGAAGATGGCTGGAATCAAACGATTGTGATACAAATATCGTTTAAAAGCTTAGTTTTTCGTGCGCTGGAACAAATGCTTGGACATTTCGCCCAATTGGGTAGAAAGCGAGGCTTACCGTAAATTACACAAAATCTAACAAACTGTATGAAATCTGTGTCACGTTTTAGTTTTCTACAAAATATATACAATCCGACTACAATTATTATATACAAGTCACCTGACTTTTGTTGTAAAAATAGTGTCTAATACGAGGGCGAAGCATGCAAACGCCAGCAGTGCAAAAAAGTGCGAGGAGGTAAACATAAACAGTGACACAAAACAGCCAAATAAAAAATAAATGCGACACAAAGCCAGAGTGTGTTTGTATTTCACAATTGTTTCATTTCACTAGCAAAATAAAAACAACAACAAATTCCCATCACATTTCACACTCCTTTTACTTTTCACTTCCTTTCACTCTCCATCACTGACTTTTCCCACTGCCAACTTTCCACCACTCCTTTCCTTTTATTCCAACTTTTATTCACTCCTTTTCCCACTCCTAGTCATTCCTTTATTCCACCACAAATGAAGTTCACCTCCACTGCTTTATTCACTCTTTTGTCAACCATAATATCCGTTAACGCAGGTTGCACCTACGACGGTGGAAACTACTACTGTTCCAAAACTTCAAAAGTCATCTACCAAGGTATAGGTTACTCAGGTACTTATCAAGATGTAACTAATATGGATGAAAGCTCGGGTACTTGTTCTCAAGAATCTTATTCTTTTTCAGGTAATTTGAGTCCTTTGGATGAAGAATTATCTGTACATTTCAGAGGTCCTATTAAATTATTACAATTTGGTGTTTATTATCCAAGCTCAAGTTCTAATAATAAAAGACAAGTTGAAGACTGTAACACCAGACACATTCATCACAAACATAAAAGAGCTACTGAAATTGTCGAAGTCACACAAACTGTTATAGTGGATAGCAATGGTAATACAGTTACTTCCCAAGCCACTCAAACTTCCACACAACAAGAAGAAGAAACATCACCATCATCATCTTCAACTACTTTAGCCTCGATCCAACTCAAAGCTTATAGATCACTTTCAACATCTGCAGCTCCAACTACTACTTCCCAAACTTACAGTGCTTCATCTGGTACTGCAACTCCTTCAGGCGCTTGGACTAGAGATTCTTACTACAGTCCAGGCTCAACTGATAATTGTGTATTCTTAAACTACTACGGTGGTTCAGGTTCAGGTGTTTGGTCTTCTGCTTTTGGTAACTCTTTGAGTTATGCCAACTCTGACGCTTCTGGTGGTTCATCAAGTGCAGTTGCTTTAGAAGAAGTCACCATTGGTTCTAACAAAGAATATGTTATTATGTCAGGACAAGAATGTTCCGGTAATTCATGTGGCTACTACAGACCAAACTCTGTTGCCCATCACGGTTTTGGAGGTTCAGAAAAGATTTTTATTTTTGAATTTGAAATGCCATCAGATAGTTCGGCCTCTGGCTACAATGCTGATATGCCAGCTGTTTGGTTATTGAATGCTAAAATCCCAAGAACTTTACAATACGGTGCTGAATCTTGTTCATGTTGGAAAACCGGTTGTGGAGAATTGGATTTATTTGAAATCTTGACTGCTGGTTCTACTAAATTGATCAGTCATTTACACGATGGCCAAGGTGGCCATGACGGTACCACCACTGGTGGAGGTGGTTCTCAAGATTACTTTGAAAGACCAACTTCTGGCTCATTCAAAGCTGCTGTCATCTTCACAAGTAACGAAATCCATATTGTACAAGTTGATGATTCTACTGATTTTGGCTCTTCATTATCTGAATCCACTGTCTCATCATGGATAAGTCAATCAGGTTCCCTTGCAACTATCGGTTATTAGAATACCCCCAACTACACAAAATATATCTTTCTTTTACATAGGTCTGTATTAATTATAATTTGCTTTTTATTGTTTTAACATTTTTTTCTCTTTGCATGTTTGTTGGTGTAGATATTGGCTCAGGCTCTATCAGAATTGATGATGGAAATACAATAAAAACAGAAGGAATAAATACAAAATACGGTGAGTATATCACCCAATCTTCAATTGAGATATATAACAGTCTTTTGAAATCGTTGCCTCAAGATTTCGACTCTATAGGGATAACGGCAACTTGTTCCATAGTTTTGAGCGAGAAAATCAATGTTGATGGAACAGCTTATTTAAAACCGTATGATTTAGAGAATGGGAATGACATTTTACTATGGATGGATAACAAGTCTTCGATTTCTCAGACTTTTGAGTTGAATCGGAAACTACAAAATTCGGATATGATTAAACAGTTGGGTGGGAAATTTGTGTCAGAATTGAGTTTGCCAAAACTAAAACACATTAATGATTGTGTGTCCAATGAATTGGTAGTGTTTGAATTGTATGATTGGATGAATTATTTATTGAAAAATGGTTGGGATGGGGAAAAAGTTCTATATATAAAGCCAGAACCATTTCGCGATGGAAGTTATGCCATTGACGGTTCCATCAAAGGCTGGTCAAATGAGTTTTTAAAAGACTTGAATATAAGTTTGGAAATTGGAAGATCGGAAACAGGTGATATATTACCACCCATAGGCTTTCCCATTGGGAAAATTCATAATCTGGATACGGTAATTGTTAATGGCTGCATTGATTGTTACAGCGGGTTATTGACTACGTTTTCAACAAACTCAATTTCCATGATTGCTGGAACATCCACTTGTTTTTTATACACGACAGACAAGCCAAAGGAGTTTTTCGATGGAATATGGGGTCCGTTTGAAGTGACAAAGCCCGGCTTGTTGATTTATGAATTTGGTCAACCAGCAACAGGGAAGTTATTTGAAAAATTATTCAACGAGCAAGGATTCTACAAAGATATTGATGAGTTTTTCATCGCAATGGAAGCTGAAACTAAACTATTAGAAAGGAAATATAAGCAAAGCATCAACCAACTAATTAAAGACTATTTTTATTACGGTGATGTTTACGGGAATAGATCTCCATACCAAGACCATACAATGTCTGAAGTCATTATAGATAGCAACAATTTGCTTTTACCAAATATAATTGGTAATACATCCTTAACTTCGATCGTGATCAAATATAATTTGATCCTTGAATTTTTGGCGTTTCAAACACTCCAATTGACAAAGGCATTGAGATTTGAGAAATTCTTGGTTAGTGGATCACAAGGTAAAAACAAACGGTTCTTACAGCTACTTAGTAACGTGACACAGAAAAAGGTTTTAATCAGTAAATCAAACGTTGTGAAAGGAGCCTTGTTGATGAGTGAAATTGGATATCGAATGCAGAATGGTAATCTTTCCTACACCCAAGCGTTTGATACAGTATTAGAATCTCATGATGATGTTGAAAAGTATGATATTACACCTGATTCTACAGATTACGAATTGCTAAAAGTCAAATCTCAAATCACTATAGATTTGGCTCAATTTCAAATTAAATGTAGAGACAAAATTAAATGAGACAATTTATACGAGTAGGAAAAAAATATACAACATCACCACCAACTTTACCACCGCTTATGTTCTTTAATATATGACCTCTTGCTTGATATGGATCACTCCGATAGTAACCAAAAGAAGATCCACCCCAACTCATTAAACTTAACCAATTTTTTCAACAACAATCAACAAGATAATTTAGAACAAAAACTAACAAACAAACACACAACTTCTAAACAACCTAAAAAGAAACGAAAAAAAAATGTCAGAGCTTGTGACGCTTGCGCTATTCGAAAAGTCAAATGTGAAGATACAAGGCCTTGTTCACATTGTGTTTCGAATAAGATAAATTGTACTCAAAATAGACAACGAAAGAAATCTGGCCCAAAAACATTGACTAAAAAGACTCTAGATTCAATAAACAACTTGAGCGAGGTTATTGAAATTAATAATGGGGATAAACCAAAACGTCCCACAGTGTCACAATCTTCATCAAATATTTTTTCGAAATCCCCTTCGTTTGAGGAGGAAACTATAAGTAATTCTTCTTCAAACAGGTCTTCCATCGTTCAATCAAATACTCCTCAACAACAGTTTCAACAGTCTCCGTTTGAAGCAATGTCAGAAGAATATATTGTCACTCCATACTATTTAATTGAAAATTTGAATTTGATAAAAGATGAACCAGCTATACGAGAGTTAATCGAACCGTTGACCGTTGGCCATGTAATCAAAAATTATAAAATGTTGATTGATTTTTTAAACATGAATTATAAAAATACTCAAAAGCAGGAAATTAATCTTAGTGATCATCACGATGATTCTCTATATTTGAGTACATTGTTGATTATTTTAACATTGAATCAAATAATAGCAGAAGTATTGATAAAATTAAAGAAACAAAAGTTTAAAAAGTTTAAAAATTATTCCAAAAAGAATCTTATGTTTAGACAGTTTAAGAATTTCAAGAATTTGTGTCATTTTAAAGTACTCGAAATATTTACGTTGATTGAAAAGAATTTTATTGTACCACCCATAATTCCACAAAATAGATTAAAACAACAGCTTTTGAGCAACTCATTTATGCATTTGAACCACTACCAAATTTATTATAATTTATCTTTAAGCTGCATACAATTATGCAATTATTATCATGTATTGAATTTGACAAATACATTGAATACATCAAACTCAATGAATAACTATGGTAATGAAGCTCAAGAACATCAGAAAATTTTGTATCTTCATCGATCAATCACTTTTTTTCAATTAATTAACCTTAAAGATCAATCGGATGAATTATTGCAGGAATTGTATGAGCTAATATACCTGTTTGAAAGGTATTATTTAATATTTTCGTCTCATAATTATAATCTCAATGTATCTAGGAATAATCAAATATTATTACATTTGAGAGATGAGAAATTCAAGTACGCAAATTGGTTTATTTACAAGTTTATGAAAATCTGCGATGAACATGGCTTAATTGATGACTTATGTTATTATTCTAATTTTAACATGTCTCTACAATATGATCAGCCAAAAGAAGGATATTATTTTGTGAAATCCAAAGTATTTGAACTAGAAGCAAAAGATCCGATTTACATTATTTTGATTAACATTTTCTTGTTCAAATTGTTATTAATCAGACCATTAGATTTCGGGTCTTGTAAAATTGAATTGACTAAAATTATGATGAGTTTAAATCAACAACTAGAACACGAGAAAGCTTCAGATTTGTTTAAAGTTAAGATTTCAAATTATCAAATCTTGCAACCAATGTTGCATTTGTTAAAAATCTTTTTTGAAATCAAACAAGTTGAAGCGAAAATAAATCAACCTATAAATATGGGAGATCAAGAATTACTCATTCAGTATAGTGATAATTTAATATCTCATTTTCCATTTTTTAATAATATAAATAAGTTGATTAGGGCCCATAAGATTTTAAACAATTGGTTTTTAAACTTGAGTGAATTGAGGAAAACAGAAGAAGAAGAGAATCAAAATCATGAAGCTTCGGAATCTGAAGTAGCTGTACATTCAGGAATGACGCCTCAATCTACCACATTCCATACAAATCTATCAACAATTCCATCTCAACAACGTATAGCTTCATTAATGGATATTAATGAGTTATTAAAAGATTTTAACTCGACTGAACCAACTGACGACTTAATTATGAATACACAAACTCTTCACCAAGCCGATGATGAAGATGACGAGGATGAGGTAGACGACGAAGAAGACGGAGGTGATTTTTTTTCAATAAAACCTAAAAACGAACATGGTCATAAATTCTACAAACCACAAAGCCAACCATTACAACAACATTACCCTATAAATATTCCTACTGTGTCGAATGTGGATTCGGGATTATCTATCAGTGCCAGTACAAAGAGCTTTCTAAGATTATTAAACCAAGGACCAATAGTGGACGAAAACGGCCAACCTACAAATGATAGCTCCAATTTTTTTAATTTATACCAATAGAATATAAAAGTTTACTTGTTTGTTAGATATAGTGGTTTTCTGTTTATAGCAACTCGAAAGATTTTGTCGTTCAAAAGTGACCAAAAAACACAGGAGGAACAACCAAAAAAAGAAAAAAAGCCCAAATAGACACATATGGTAGCACCCGAATACCTACGTCAGTTTTCAGTTTTTGGTAAGTAAATATTTTTCTATTATTACAGAATCAACAATCCAACCAAATTTTTTACCATCAACCATTAATCAACCACCACAGCAAACTTTGGCATTTTACACGTTATTTTTTTATTGATACTACTTGTTATTTGTTCATTATCAGTTTATATATCTTCACTTCATCCTTGTTCTTGTCATAATTATTATTAATTTTATTTTATTCACATTTGAAAACTTATCATGGACTTAGACACCGACGTACCAATGGAAGATGTTGAAGAGCAACAGCAACAGAGTCATGAAACATTGCAGAACCTGCCTATAAAACCATCGACTTCATCGAAATCTCTCACTAGTCCAGATTCAGGGATCAGTTCTAATAAGTTGCAACAGCTAGATTCATCTTCTGTTAGTCAATTGGATTCATGGATTGAAAAATTGTCCAAGTGCGAGCCACTCAACGAAAGCGACGTTAGGAAATTATGCGACATGGCTATAGATGTATTACAATTTGAAGAAAATGTTCAACCGGTGCAAGTTCCAGTCACCATATGTGGTGATGTCCACGGCCAGTTCCACGATCTCATGGAATTGTTCAAGATTGGTGGACCATGTCCCGATACCAACTATTTATTCATGGGGGATTACGTCGATCGAGGATATTACTCGGTTGAAACAGTTTCTTATTTGGTTTGTATGAAGGTGAGATTCCCCAATAGAATCACCATATTGAGAGGTAACCACGAAAGTAGACAAATCACTCAAGTGTATGGATTTTACGACGAATGTTTGAGAAAATATGGTAGTGCCACTGTGTGGAAATTATTTACCGATTTATTCGATTACTTTCCAATTACAGCATTGGTCGATAACAAGATATTCTGCTTACATGGAGGGTTGTCTCCAATGATTGAGACCATTGATCAAGTTAGAGAGTTGAATAGAATTCAAGAGGTTCCTCATGAAGGACCCATGTGTGATTTATTATGGTCCGATCCCGATGATAGAGGCGGTTGGGGGATTTCTCCAAGAGGTGCTGGATTCACTTTTGGTCAAGATATCTCTGAACAATTCAACCATACAAACGACTTGTCTTTGATTGCAAGAGCTCATCAATTGGTCATGGAAGGTTTCAGTTGGTCGCATCAAGAAAGTGTGGTTACGATTTTCTCAGCACCAAATTATTGCTATAGATGTGGGAACCAAGCTGCTATAATGGAAGTTGACGAACAACACAATAGACAATTTTTACAGTATGATCCTTCAGTTAGACCCGGTGAACCAACCGTGACCAGAAAAACCCCTGACTACTTTTTATAATGAATATACAAACTGTAATATTTACTAAAAGAAGATTTGAAAGTATACTACTCTACTCTATAAGATTATTCTATAAAAATAAAAAATTGTATTGTACAAATGAGAGTAAGTAATTCAATGTGGGTTATACTCTCCTTCTTGCTCTTCGTCTTCGACATGGAACAAGTCTTTAAATTCGTCTTGGGGTATTTCAACTTCGGACAAATAACCAGTGGAGACGTCGTATATCATACCCCAGACTTCGATGGAGCCGTTTTTCAACGCCATACTGGCACTAGGATGTCTCTTCAATGCCAAGACACTAGCAGCGATGTTCAACTCAGCCAACTTTTTAGCCTTTGCTTTCGGATCGTTGTTGTACTCGTTCAAGATCTTCAAGTTGGCGGCCCTGATGTGTCTGATGGGGTTCAACCACAAGTCCAACACACCGCCAATTTTTTTTTTACTGAGCGAGGCCCAGACGCCTCCACAGTCGGTGTGGCCACAGACGATGATCTTGCGCACCTTCAACACATCAATTGCAAATTGAATCACACCTTGGGAACTGATATCGTTGGAGTTGATGATGTTGGCAATGTTTCTATGTACAAAGATCTCCCCTGGTAAAGTGGCCAAACATTGATCACCGGCCCTAGAGTCAGAACACCCAATCCATAAAGTATGTGGCGATTGACCTTTACCGTTCAAATTGAACACTTCATCGCCATGATTGTGTTTAATCGAGTCGATGTAGTATTTATTGTTGTTCAAGTAATCTTGTAACGTTGAATCTTTCGATAAGGTGAATGGGAAATTGGAATGATTGGATGTGGATCTAACAGGCTGCTGCTGTTGTTGTTGCTGGACCTTTGGGTCGTCGTCCTTATGTAATAAATAATTCTCTATATTCTCTCTACCCATGGCTCGCACTGAAATGTTGAATGATCTGGAAAGGGTTAAAGGTAGCTTGGATTTGAAATTGACTTGAAACACGGTGAATTGGAATTATGGAGTTTTATAGTGGAAATTTTTATTTTGTTGGGTATCGATTGCAAATGGGCACAAAACTGAATAATTAAATTACGAAACGACACTTGCATTGAAACTCAATTGATTCTTGAATCATCATCATCGGCTCTTTTTTGCAGGTTACCAGTGACAGCAGACTCAAACTGTAAAAATCATTTTTTATTATTATTCTTATCTCATCTCACTACTGCACGTGACTCCACAGTAAGTTGTACTGTAGACTTCCCAATGCAGACGCACTGCGTTATCGACGCGTCTTTCGATTTGTTCGGTACAAAGCAATGTCGAATTTGGGGTCTGATGATGATCAAACTTTGATTGATGAGGATGAAAATGAGTTGAAGAAGTTGATCCAGAGCCACGTTGAGCCAAAGAATGATCAAGAACAACAAGAGTTTAACGGTTTATCAAAAGATTTGAAATTGAGCAGGTTGAATAATTTGATCGAGCGGTCTCAGATTTATTCTAAAATCATTGCTGATAATATTTTACAATCTTCTTTAGAAAAGCCAGCGAAGGATGAAGAGGAGCAGCCAAAGAGGAAGAAAAGAAAACAAGCCTCGAAAAAGAAACAGGATATCGGGTCCATGTTATCAACAAATATATCAGACACTACTAAATCCAAAAGAGATGAGATTGAGAAATCTCAAACAAGGTCCAAAACAAACCAACCGAAACTAATAACTGGGGGCACGCTTAAGGATTATCAATTGGAAGGTTTGGAATGGTTGGTCACGTTATATCAAAATGGGTTGAATGGTATATTGGCTGATGAAATGGGATTGGGTAAAACATTGCAATGCATTTCTTTTCTAAGTTTCTTATTAGAGAACCAAATAAAGGGACCTTTTTTAATTGTTGTGCCGCTTTCAACTGTTAGCAACTGGCAGAATGAACTCAAGAAATTCACTCCAAGTATAAAAGTGTTGAAATACACAGGGAACAAACAAGAAAGAAGTAAAATCAAATTGGATATTAAAAAACATGACATTATTTTGACATCGTATGAAATATCAATCAGGGATTTCAAAAAGTTTGAATCGATCAACTGGAAATATTTAATCGTTGATGAAGGTCATAGATTGAAAAACAATCAATGTTTGTTGATTAAAATTTTGAAAAAGTTAAATTGTTCAAATCGATTGTTGATTACAGGAACGCCTTTACAAAACAATTTAAATGAATTATGGTCATTATTGAATTTCATTTTACCGGAAATATTCCACGATTTAGAATTATTCCAACAATGGTTCAATTTCGACGAATTGACCAATTTGCAAAATGAAATTGAAGATGAAGAAACTCGGAAAATGATTAAGTTTAATATCCAAGAAACTTTGATTAAAAATCTACACACGATTTTAAAACCATTCATATTGAGAAGATTGAAAAAAGATGTGATCAAAGATTTGCCGCCTAAAAAAGAATACATCATTCAAATACCATTGACAAAGTTGCAGAAAAAAATATATCTAGCGGCAGTAAATGGTGATTTGAGGAATTGTTTGATAAAATCGTATTTGAAAGAATTCATTGAATACAATCATAAGCAATTGTTTAAAACCTTTGATATAGATGATTATTTGATCAATAAAGATAAATTAGGTGACAGGAATAAAGATAAACATTATAAAGAAGCAGAATCAGATGATGAATTTGAGACTGAAAATGACAATGGGAAAAAATTCGAAATACCGAGTTATGCCACTGCGTTGGATCAACTCAAACGTGTTAAAAAATCAGACCAGCCAAAATATTTAATAAAGTCGTTATACAATGATGTATTCCAACATACTAAGAAATTGAAATTACAAGCGTTAAGAATGATTCAACTTCGAAACATCTGTAATTCACCCTATTTATACTACGAGCCGTTTGAATTGGATGAAAGTCACAATGATGCGTTTTTTAAAGTCCTAGTCAAAAATTCAGCAAAGTTTCAGATATTAAATCAATTGTTACCTAAATTCACAAACGAGAATCATAAAATCTTGATATTTTCTCAATTCACTAGAATCTTGGATTTATTACAAGACTGGTTAACTAGTTTGAATTATGGTATATGTAGATTGGACGGTTCTACTGCGCAATTGGATAGAGAAGAGCAAATTTCACAATTCAACAAAGATCAAGATATGAAAATTTTTTTACTAAGCACTCGAGCAGGTGGATTGGGAATTAATTTAACTGGAGCCGACACAGTTATTTTATTCGATAATGATTGGAACCCACAAATGGATCTACAAGCAATTGACAGGGTGCACAGAATTGGACAAACCAAGCCGGTCAAAATTCTAAGATTCATAATCCAAAACTCAATCGAAGAGATTTTAATTAGTAAAAGTTCTAGTAAAAGGTTTCTTGAGAAATTGATTATTCAAATGGGTGAGTTTAAATTCAACAAATTAAAGAGTATAATCGGGAATGAAAATAATGATTTAGACGTCAAGGAGTTGATTGAGTTGACCAAGTATAATTTCAAACACAAAAATGACGATGAAAAAGATCATGATATATTGTTAAGCGAGGAAGAAATTGGTGAATTGTTGGATCGGTCAATAGAGAACTATCAATCGATAGATGACTCGAAGTTTGAGAAACTCACGATTTACGAAACCATGAATAACATGGATAAATAAAGGGACATTTTAAATCGAATGAGAGACCTGAATATATTATTTAGAGATCAATTGTACATAGCGTGAATAAAGTTATACACTGATAGAAGTAAATCTCAAATTGTTATTCTACTTCTTTATCATTTAAAAGTTTCTCAATCCTTTGTCTCCATGTGATTGCATTCCAAAGCGCACTATAACTCCACGTCAAATCCTTGGCTCCCTGCATGAACCCGGTATACTTATTAAATTGTTCTGACATTCTTCCATTATCACAATGGAATCTAACAATTTGTAAGAACGAATCTCCGTAGACGAACAAATTCAAAATGACCCGATTGTAATCTGGCGATCCATATGCCACGGGTCCGGTACTGGAATCAAACAACAAGATGCTTTTTGGAATGTCGAGCTTTTTCGTCACGAGCTTGTGGATCAATCTGTAGATGAACTCGGCGGCGGTGGCGGTGCTGATGAACCACGGGTTTCCCTCACTGGTGCCGTACCCGTCGTAGATGTCCTCGGGGTACCTTCCCAACGCGTTGCCCAACTCGTACTGGTGCACCTTGTTCACGGGGTATATGACCTTGAATTGAGAGTTCAACGCGTTGAACGTGTTCAACACCAAGTTGTCGTTGATCTTGATGTTGGGCAAGTCGATCTCGGTGTACAAAATCGCCAACAAGGATGCAATGTCGAGTCCAGACCGTGCTTTCAACCCAGGGATCTCCACGATATACGGACGGGTCGATGACACGAAGCCAAAATCCACTGAGATTGAATTCAGGATCAATTCAGAAACAGAGGTCAAATCCTTTGAAAACTGCTTGTCATTGTGTGCTTTTGAATGTTTGATTCCCAATTGAATTCCTTTTAATTGGACCATACTGGTGAAGAAATGGATCGAATTGATCTCTTCCCACAAATCAAACCCCGTTAAATTCCATGATCTTGTGATATAGATTAAATCAGGCTTGACGATTTCATTGTATATGAAAGTATGGTTTAAATTGTTTCCAAGCTCACTGTGGCTCAGATTCACATACGATAAGTAATTCATGATTGCCATTGATCGTAACCCTGGCCCATCGCGCTGAGGCCGGCCCCAATTATCATCAAAGCTCGACATATCAAGGTTGAACTTCGGTTCCCCTAACCCTTGTAGATTGTCAAACGTTCCTGACCGGTTCGGAGTGCGTTGTAATTTGTAATTATTCCAAATATAAGTCTCAATAATATCCCGAATATGAGCTTGGTCTTGAACAGGTAAGGATTCAAGCGAGTAAGTCAATGTTTGTATTGTGATTGCGCTGTCTCTGACCCACTGGTAATAATAGTTGGGTCTTTGTCTCGATGGGGAAGCAACAATAACACCTTTGGGGAAGTCTGTACCGTCTCCTATGTTATTCAAGATCTGGTTCATACAGAACAGTTTCTGATCAGCTACCCAGTCGGTGAAAGACACATCGAGTACTTGTTGTAACCCGAGGATCAAAGATATGTGGAGCCAAATGGTGAATCTCATGGTGATGAATGATAACAAAAAAAGAAATACGATATCTGGTAGTGACCTCTGCTTTTGTGACACAACTTTTGCAGCAAAAAAATATTCTTATCTTTTGCAGACAAAACGGAACAAAACCATACAATCCACAGAACTTGGTATTATACCTGGTTGATATTAAAAGATCACAGAATTGATGTAGAATTAGAAAGAACTGGTAGGCATGTTTATATGAATATTGATCTATGAAGGGCCTGTTGATAATAATGAAACACTCACGAACAAATAATAATAATAACAATTAATAATTAATGAGAATACGAATGATAATAATAACAATTAATACAAACAATACGAAGAATTAATTTAAACAATATGAATAGAGATTAAAATAACTAGTTTGAATAAATAACGAAAAATATTGTAAACATGGCTACTCCAGCTAAAAACAATCCTCCTACCCAAGAAGAACAAAAAACTACAACTACACAAGCTCAACAGGGCCCTGTCTGATGCAAGTTGAACGGTTCAAGTGTCTTAATAAAGAAAACTTTACCGCAGTTGTATACAAATATTGGTTTGTAATACAAGTTCGAGACGTGATTTCAAATATCGATAATTGCATATATCATAGCGTGTAATTGGCGGTTGTTAGAATATTCTGAAAGAAACAATTGGATTTAGGGCTGTTTGATGGTGATCTTTGCACCATGTATAAGAAGAATATTCAACGGGCAAAATGACTATATAACCGCGTTTAAATTATGCATGTTTTGCTCAGAGTTGTGGTTGATATTTAGTCATTGGATAAGCCCTTGAACCAAAGTTAAAAATTGTTTGATTGAAAAACTCTTGATTTTGAACATTTGTAGTATAAGTGTTTCAATCTAAAACAGCCTCAGCGTTAAACTAATTTTCCAAAAGTAATCTATTTTCATCCTTCATTCAGTTTGACTGTAAGCTCGCCGATTGTTTTACGCACCTAGAATTGATCTTAAAACTGGCTTAGTTCACAAAATCATTATTAAACAGTTTCTTTTTAAAACTGGAAATGACTAACTCAGCTTCTTTCCTTAAAAATAAATATTCTCAAAGATGCTTTATATTTGTAGATGGCTCGTAGTAGAATTGACAAATATCTAGGTTTCATTCGATTAAATATACATCCTTAGTTTGCCATGATTAAAAATTCAACTGAGTAAGTGTAAGACTTACAAAACATACTCGAATATCCTCCAATAGCTTGTTTTACTTTCCCAAAATAAAAATTTCAGTTGCAGTAATTGCAATTAGCATTTATTGAATGAGTAGCAAATTCAATCAAACTGAATTTGAAATGTCCAAAGACCACTTTAAAATCATTAAACCAGCATTTTGTTCTTATAGAACATTTACCCTCTATCGTATGTTAAAAATAATGTTGCAAAGTATCAAGATTGGCATCAAAGTAGAAAAGAATCTTTTGCAGTTGAACTAAGGAACAAATTAAGACATTTATTGAAAAAAGTTTGCAAGCACTGATTTGGGATTTATCACCCAAACTTGTGTGTAGCAAGATGTAAGTAGAATTACAAAGTTTAAAGATCGAAACAAAATCAGACTATCACAAAATTAATCAAATCAAGACACAATAATTCAAATCTGCAACCAATATCTCACAATATTCAGTATAAAGAGTTTATCTACAATTGACGCTTAATGATTGAATTAATTTTCATTTCATTTCTCTATAATTACACACTTTTACTCATATTTGTTGGGGAAACTAATTATCGACTTTGCTGTGTTTCTCCTCATACCCAAACTTCTAATTGACCTTCTTGAATTGAAAATTGGTCTTGCTGCACCTGCTTGTATTTGTCTGTTCAACCTATTCAACCACCAGTTGGCGAAAAACAAGGCCACGCATATGACAACAACTAAAACACCCACAATTCCGAAAAACCACGCCAAGGTTTCAGCATCTTGTCCAGGAACCTTGACGTTCATACCAAACAACCCAGTGACCAAATTCAAAGGAACCAACATCGTACCGATAATAGTGACTTTCGAAAACATTTCTGAAATTTTGTTGTTTGAGTTGAAAGATTCAACTTGTAATTGCGCCAAATAATTAGAATGTGATCGACTGAAAATCTTTTCATACGCTAGCAAGTTTTGAAACATGGTGATGATATGATCTTGGATATCACCTAGATACAACGCAATATCTGCTCTTGGTCTCGCGGCGTTGTAGTTTTGTTGTTGCCAATTTTGTGGGTACAATGGTTGTGCTTGGAAATTGACCGACGAACCTTCTGGGGAAAACAGAGATCCTGGTGGTGCCAGTGGAGGTGGTGGTGGTGGTGGTGGTTGGGATTGTTCCTTGTGATATCCTGCCGCTTCGTCTTGACATCTTTTAGCAAACATCTTGATCACGTCAGCTTTGCCAGATAACAATCTCATCAATGTCATGACTTTTCTTCGTGAATCACCGATTCTTTGTAACATATTACTGAAATCAGTGTCTCTAGCCACAAATACATCATCTTCAATTGCATCAGCTTCGTATTCGATTCCATGTATAATTGGGGCAAACCCATCGGTGATGTCATCGATCAACGCATAACATAACCAATCGGCAGTGACATCGACATAATCACGTAATTGACGTACTCTTCTACGCACATTTGCTGGATGACTGATTGGAGAAAAATGAAAACTTAAAATTCCATCTCTGAATACAACAATATAAACGTTGATGGGTTCCAAATAATCTTCACTTTCTTTATCTGGTTCAAAAGTGTGGAAACATACAAAGTAATAACTACGGAATAGTTCAACTTTTTCTCTAGTTTCTTGCATTCTTATATCTTCTGCTGTCAACGGATGAATGCCAAATGCTTTTGCCAACATTTTCATCTCGGAGTCAGTTGGACACGTACAATCTAACCACCAAGTAGATTCTCCATTTTTAAATAACTCTCTGACCGATTGATTAGGACCAACCAATGATTGTATATCTGGTGAATGGATAGTTTCCTCATTTTCAGAATGAAAGAATGAAAACCTATCGGGTAAAGCTCCGTTAGTGCCGTCTGATATTCTAGCGCCTCCAAATTTAACTTGTTCTGATTCTTGAGGTGATTGGACATCATTGATAGTTTTCATTTCAACATCATCTGATGATGAGGTGGTTGTATCTTGTACATATTTTTCCGAAACTTTTTCCTTTGTGAAATTTTTGAGTATATTCTTTGGAGTGTATTTCATTGCAGCAGTTGATGATGAAGTTTTCAATGATGATGAAGTTGGAGCATATTGTTGAAAGCCTTGTTCGTTAGTTTTATTCTTTGCTAAAAACTCTTGTTGCATTTCCGTTTCTTCTCTTTCTTCTCTAATAAACTCATCAATTTCATCGAAATCAATACCATTAATTCTAACATGTTCTCTCAACATTGGGAAACAAACATCTTCTTCAGTTTCTTGAGATGATCTGGAAGCATGAGAATCGGCCTCACTGTCTATAGAAGATCTTGATGGTCTTCTTTCTTGAGGACCTTGAGGTTGAGAAATCATATTTGGAGATAATAAGTTAGATCCTTGACTATCATTTGAACGAACTTTAGTCATTTCGTCTAATGTGTTTTTCCTTCTTCTATTCAAAATTGGAATTGGGAAATTGTTACTATTATTATCCTCATCATAATTCAAATTGAAATCTTTCTTGAGAGAACTCATAAACACTTTATTATGTTGTTGCTTTTGTAAATTTTGCTGAGCAATGAATTTTTCGTTATTAATACTGGACCTTCTTCTTGAACTTTTCTTCTTCAAACGATCTTGGTTAGATGAAGATGGTTGTTGCTTTTTCAGAAACTGTTGTTTGCTAATTGGGTCAAACTCATCATCTGATATAGCACAAGTATTGTGTGTTTGATTTCTGTGATCGTTCAAAACGTCGTCGGTAGTTACGGGAGATGAAGGAGGTTGGTTGTTGGATTCGATATCTGACATTATTAATTCTTATAGTTTACCTAATTCAATTTTGTAATCATAGCTTGAATAAATGACTGTAACAGTTAATCAAGTGCTCTAACTTCTGTTTAAAGTATAAGATGAATAAAATTTAGTTGGGTTTAAATTGTACCAATGCAACACCATGAAATGAGGATATTGTATGTGATGGGTAATGGACGATGGGAGGTTGGATGGTGAAACGAGTACCTGTAATTGTTAATAATGAGGTAAAAATTATTTGATGGATTTATGAAAAAAATGTACAGAGTCGTGTTTGGGAAAACAAAAGAAATTGCGGGCGTTAATTGTCTCATGTTATGCTACCATGTGGTACGATATGTTGTTAAATTATATACCAAACACAACTTTTTCACCTGATACTTTGTTTTCTTTCAACAAAGTGTAGGCTTCATTCACTGAATTCAACCCATCGGGTAAGATTCTTAAGTTTGCATGTTTAATCTCATTTAAGATTTTGGGCAATTCATTGAACCACCATGGGGAATAATCTTTGACTAATCCAGCCGGTTGTTTGAAAATTGCACCACCAAAATACTTCTCCTTTTGTACTACATTGTAAGCCATGACATCTCCGTAATGAACTTTTCTCGATGCATCTGTGTTTATAGAATTCTGGTCCAATCCTAATAATGAACTGAGCCATACTTCTTCCGTACCTTCTGTTGCGTCATAAGTTGGTTGAAAAGTTGTTTTTGCATCTGAAACTGTATCCAAAGCAAACTTGATTTTATTATCTCCAACTTTTCTAATTTTTGAGACAACTTCGGCATCCTTGTAATCGAAAACATGATCTGCTCCAAGAGATTTCAAATATTCATGGTTTTTGCTAGATGCAGTTGTGATGACATTCAAACCGTACATCAATTTTGCTACTTGGATTGCCAACACACCAGTGGCAGTGGCACCACCCCATATTAATATTGAATCTCCTTTTTGATAATTTTTCGCAATATCGAAATAATGCGAATACGTGATACCAATAGTTGCTAAACCTAAGGTGACAGAGGCGGCACCTGCAAAAGTATCGATTTTAGATGAATCTTTGGATGTCAAATCATCCTTCAACTCATGATCATATTTGATGGTTAATAATGGATTAGCCACAGTGTATTCAGCAAATGCACCATTAGTTGGAGTGATGTTACCAATAATCATGGCACTGACAAAATCACCTTTTTTCAAAGATTTAACATTTGCACCAACTTTGTCAACAATACCAGCAGCATCACTACCTTGGATATCACCGGGTTTACCCATGTTTGGCAATACTACGTGTTTCCAATCGGTTGGATTGACAGCAAATGCTTTAGTTTTGATCAAGATCTCATCATCAGATATGGATGGAATAGCAACATCAGTTTTAACCTGAGAAAATTCGTTTTTATTAGAAGAAATAACAGCAGCCTTCATTGTTGTTTAGAATGGAAAGGAAATGATGGTGCTTATATAGGCTAAAACTGATTATTAATCAGTTTTGGTTTTGTGATTTGTCATCGAGGTCAATGTGAGGAATTTTTTCTTTGCAACCAAACAAAACATTGCAACGGTTTTGCTGCATATTCTTAGAGTGACAATGCGCCATTTGTGGCTAATGCGAATTTGATCAAACTTTACTCGGTAATTCTAGGTGGTTGTCTATAAACCAATCTGGTAGATTAGTTGTCCAGCTTGATGTTTAGTTTGGTGTGAGTAATTTATCTATTGCGCTCTTAAATCCGAAAGCAATATTATTACGTAATCTGCAATCTGATTATTTGGACCACACCAATAGCAAACAGTCAACTCATTTGTCTACACAAACGATGACCATTTGGTACTTTACACATCTATGTAGGTAATTTTGCTACTGTTTGATGATACTACAACGTCGTTATCACCTATAGAAAATCCCATTGTCAAAAACTGTTAGTAATCACGTTAAATAACAACATCATCGATAAATTGAATTCAAGTGTGAAATTTAACAATCTTGAAGCGCTAAATTGGCTGAAACTCGTTATGATAATCCAGTTTGCTGTGTTTATTTTGGTAGCCATGTTTGCAACTTATGGCCATCTTATCTGGTGCTACCAAGAACAATAGCGGTCAAGTACCAGTCATGAATTTGTAGTCCAAACCAGTAGACACTTGAGTTGTTTGACTTATAGACCTATAACAAGCTCAAGCTATTGAAGTATCAATCCGACCAAATTACCACATTGGACAGTTTGTAATATTGGGTAGCTGCACTATGTTGCCTTATTCCATTAATTTTCTGATCTCAACTTTTGCTTGCGAATAAACCAAAATATCGCTTAGTGATCTGCTTCTTTAGAAAGCTAAATTTATAGATGCTACTCATAATACACTGGTCTCAAAGGCCAAACGGTTTAGAATTATGATGTCTTTTAAATTCCTGAGAAAACTCAAAACTAGCACCATCACAGAGTTAATTCTAAAAAACTCTCAATCAATCAAAGTGGAATTGCCCAGAGTAATTTGCATACAACTTCAGAAGTTGTCTCTGCTTTAAAACTCACAAGGTGACTACTTTCATGGCGACTATAACTCTTTTAATTTTGGCACTATGATGTCGCGTGGTATCTGATTCAATATCAAAAGTTTGAAAAAAGATATTTCATACTTTACGATGTTACGAACTTTCACCAGAATACGAACCTTACCATGTAAACATATACTAAACTTATACACCATCCAGAGGCTTAATTTGTCATCTTCAATATTTATAAAACTGTCCGATTCAACAGATGGCGAGACTTACTTCAACAATAACAATCTACCCAAACATAATCATCCACAGGTTTACAACGAGATAGATATTCTAATATCAAAAGGTTATTTTCAAGAACTAGCGAAATATAAAACAGACCAAGATTTACTACTTTATATCATCAAAAAATTGATGAAAGAGTGTCCTTTTTTCATCAACTGTAACAATGAACTTGAAGCTCCTTACTTCGTGACAAAGGATAATTTTGAATACGATAATCTGTACTATAACTTCATAAATAAGAGAATTCCAATTATTAGGAACTTATTGGAGTCAACACAAGACACACTACAATTGCTACCTTATAAAATATGGTTATACTATCATACAAATAACGTTGAAGAAATGAAAAACTTGAGCCATTTGATTCTAAAATTGGACCAGGAGTCAATAAATTATTTTCTTCAATTATTCATAAACAATTTTGAAATAGAAACATTTAAAGAGTATTTCCATTATTTAATTATCAATAGCAAAAATCAGCTTTCATCAAATTTATTCAATTCATTGATTTACAATTTAATTGGTAAAAAAGCTTTATTTGAGAATTTGTTTTATTTCTTTCAACTTTGGATTAATTCAACTCATGAGAGTCCAAATGTAAACACTGTTGGGTTGCTTTTAAAACAATTTTATAAATATGGGAATGATTTAGAAATCAAAGAATTCAAAAGGTTAATTAATAAATATGGATTTCTAAATACAAGTTTAATCAGAAGCATTGAATACCAAAATTATATCATAAATCGTGAAGCATTGTTATTTAAAAAAAATATTTCAAACGATGATTTAAAATTGATTGAAATATTATGTGACTCAGATAATGAAGAAGTTCATTATCAATGGTTAAACTTTATGATTTCATACTCAAACTTGGATAACATCAACGCTATACTACGATTTTATAAGGAGAGATCAGGCAATGAGGTCTTACCACTGAGATTTTTCAAATGTTTATTACGATATTACGAGAAACATGATTTATTCATACCATTATTACAATTAATACAAGCATTATATAAACAAATACCATATGACCAAAAGTATTTGAAAATTATAGCAAAGACGTTTATCTACTCATATTCAAGCCACGCACCAAGATTCATTGAACGAATAAATTATATAATGAATAAACCTATTTTTCAATTGGATAAATTGTCGTCACAATTTTATCCATACCATTTACAACAAGATTTCAATAAATTGAAGTACGATTCAAATTGGAAAAAATTAAAATACAAACCCAATTCAAATGATGAACTCATGGGTAAGCAAATTGAATTTAGAATCAATCATGGTTTTGAATCAATAATCCAAAAAGGTGTCATACCAGATTTTAAAATATTACTAGACACCTTTCGCTTTTCCAATTCAATACAGGATAAAATCAAAATCAAAAATATTTTGATCAAAACCAGATTATTCAACTTGAAAAATTCCAAGATTTTAGAAATCAAATCAATGAATCATCCTTCATTAATTGAAAGTGATTTACTACATTTCTACAATATAAACAAAGATTTACTAAATGACTCACATAAATTCAATTTATCTAGAATATTGATAAATTTTAAATTATACAAAGAGTCAAGGTATTTACTAAACTCTATTGACGAGTTGAATCTTAATTCAAAGAACAAAATGATGAAATTGGTATTAGATATACGATCAGAGTTAATAATCAACAATTATTCACAGATATCAAATTTGATCAAACAGTTTAATCTCAATCAAATTTACCTCAACCAGTACTTATTAAACCAATGCATATATTTAGAAAGTATACTATTCAAACAATTGAAAAAAGAACTGGATCAAGATCAATTGGTCATGGGGAAACACTTGTTGAGAGAATTCCGTATGTTTATGAATGAAATGCAAACGATTTTAAACAGAGATGAATTGGAAGTACCCCAGTTGATCAATAAAACAGTGATTATACTACAAGATTGGATGAAAAGTTAGTGTATATTTTTGATATGTCGACATGGTAGCCCTTGGGTGAAATAATAATGTAATATCATATTCTATTTTTCTCCTATATGATGGATCAAGAGAATACGAAATTGTACGAATCACTTGATCATGCATTGGTATCGAGTTTGCTATCGAAACTACACTCCAACATTGAATGTTCAATCTGTTCTGAAATCATGATAGTTCCAGCC
Organism: Insectozyma chauliodis; assembly: GCA_030557115.1. Taxonomy (NCBI): domain Eukaryota; kingdom Fungi; phylum Ascomycota; class Pichiomycetes; order Serinales; family Debaryomycetaceae; genus Insectozyma; species Insectozyma chauliodis. The sequence goes on along the minus strand of JAKTVI010000015.1, from coordinate 87,116 downwards.
TCCACCCAATGTGGACATTCGTTCTGCTACAACTGTTTAATTGAATGGTTTAGGAATAAATTGACGTGTCCCACTTGTAGGTTCAAAATCACAGACAAACCAGTCATAAATTTGAAACTAAAAGAGATTTGTAAGAACATGATTGAAATCTTGATAGAAACAAAATCGGATGAGAGTTTAATTGAGTTGAGAAAAGAATGCGAAGACAAATACTTAATGGATTTAAAGAACAATAGTTTATTTGGAAGCTCGTTCAAGACCACAATGACGATGGTGGATGTATCTGATGGTGTTGCAAGGTGTGCGAATTGTCATTGGGAGGCCATAGGCTCAGAATGCTTGCATTGTGGGACTCGGTTCCGATTCCCCATTGGCTACGACGAGGACGATGAAGACGATGACGACGATGAAGATGATGAAGATGAGTTTGAAGATGTACGAAGTAATATGCATCATAGGTATCGAATATCGCCCATTGGATCTGAAGACAGTCAATACGATGGACGACCATATGCATTTGACGACGACGATTTCGATGAGGACTCAGATGCCATCAGAGACGCGTTGGATGAGCTACATGCGTCCCACTTCAACTCTGACGAAGAAGATTATAGTGACTTTGAAGGCAGCGAAAGCGACATAATAGTGTTCCGCGACATGTTGAACTCAGACGAGGAGTTCTTATCAGACGTCCACTCCGACGCAAACTCTCAAGCATCAGGATCCCAAGGTTCCCACGACAATTTGGACGAAGAGTTTGTCGACCCAGACAACGACGACAACGACGACTATGAAAGTGTATAAAACCCTCCATTACATAATACATTACATAATTGTCTAAATTTCTCTCCAATGAAAAATTCATCAATGGAAAAAAAATGGCTCCATTTGGAACAACCACAAGATGAATCCACAAAGAATTATTGATTTGCAGAAACAATACCAAACCACCCCAAGACCATTATGGTTGAGAGGCAAACAATCCAAGTTTATTGTCTACCCATTCTACGCCTTGTTCGCTGTTTCCACCGCCCTCCCATTATACTACACTGGTAGAGCTATTTTCGGTCTCAAAGATGAATAAATTTATAACAATATATATTGAATTGTATCATGAATTTTTGATTTACTATGATATCTGCTGTAGATACCAATATTGAATTGAATACGGTTGATAATGAGATGATGATGAACTGACAATCAATTGTTATTAAATTGATACGAAATTGTTATCATTGTCGTTATCAATCTCTAGTTGGTGTTGAACTCAATGCTGCTATATCTCATCTCTACCAAATTGCTACTTTGTCTTAATCTCTAAAGCCTGTTTTGATTTCTAAACGCTACCATTGTTTTGTTGATATTATTTTTCCAACTCACTCTTTATGACTTCAACTTCCAAGTTCAATAAGAACTTCAACAAGGTAAACAGCATCTTGGAGAGAAAGTTGCGTAAATTCTTGACGGGCCCCAAGAAAGGTGAAACTTTTGAATTGAAAAATGGCTTGGTCTCGCAATACAAACACGAGAGGAAGGACGCCATTCAAAGAGTGATACAAGCCATGACGGTCGGCAAAGACGTGTCGTCTTTATTTCCAGATGTGTTGAAGAACATCGCCACTTATGACTTGGAGCAAAAGAAGTTGGTGTATTTGTACCTCATGAATTACGCCAAAACTCATCCTGAATTGTGTATATTGGCCGTCAACACTTTTGTTCAAGACACCGAGGATCCCAACCCTTTGATTCGTGCATTGGCAATAAGAACAATGGGATGCATTAGAGTTGATAAAATGGTCGATTACATGGAAACACCTTTGACGAGAACTCTAAAAGATGAAAGTCCTTATGTGCGTAAAACGGCTGCTATTTGTGTTGCCAAATTATTCGATTTGAATCCTGAAATGTGCATTGAGTTTGGCTTTCTCAATGATTTGAAAAATTTATTAAACGATTCAAATCCAATGGTGGTTGCCAATTCGATAAATTCTTTATACGAAATTAGAGATTTAAACCAAAATCCAAGTTTGAACATTTTACAAATTGACTCAGAAACTATAAAGAATTTTCTATTCTGTTTGAATGAATGTACCGAATGGGGTAGAATCACCATCTTGACCACGTTAACTGAATATAATACAATTAACAAAATTGATGAAGCAAATCACATCATTGAAAGAATTATACCTCAATTGCAACACGTCAATCCTTCTGTCGTGTTATCTTGTATCAAGGCTATTTTACACCATTTAGAATCTTTGAATTCAAATCAGAAACAACAAATTTTAAACAAATTATCGGCACCTTTAGTATCATTAGTCAGTTCTTCGATTCCCGAAGCTCAATTTGTTGGTTTGAGAAATATCAGAATCATTTTACAGAAATACCCAACAATCTTATCAAAAGAATTGAGGGTGTTTTTCTTGAAATATTCTGATCCTTTATATTTGAAATTAGAGAAATTAGAAGTTATGATAAGGTTGGCCAATGAAACAAACTCTTCGATATTGTTGAGCGAATTAAAAGAATATTCAATGGAATTTGAACCTGCTTTGATCATAAAAGCTATAAAATCAATCGGCTCAGTTGCAATCAAATTACAAGGTCAAGTAGTTATCAAATCTGTCAATTTATTAAATGATATAATCGATCAAAGAGGCGGAGAGTTGATAATAAATCAATCTGTGATTGAATTGATCAATATATTGAGAAGATATCCTGGTAAAAATGATTTAGCTAGTTTGATAATACCAATCATATCCAACCACGTCACAGAATTGAATAAGAATGAAAGTTTAAGTGGTTACATATACATCTTGGGAGAATATCCGAAATATTTTTCGAATTTGAATGAAAAATTATCAAATTTGATTCAAGAGTTTTTACAATACGATTCGATAATACAATTGAATATCTTAACAACAGTGGTGAAGATCAATTTACAATATCAAAATCAATCGTCGTATTCAAATTCATTACAGAAAGTTTTGGAATTGGCTACTAAAGAATGTGAAAATGCCGATGTCAGAGATAAGGCATATATATATTGGAGGTTGTTGTCATCAAATTCAACAAACGAACAACAAAAGAGCATCATATTGACTAAATTACCACCGATAGATTCAACAATTGGTGAATTTAATCCAAAAGTGTTGGATGTTTTATTGAAAGAACTATCAACGTTGTCATCGGTATATCATCAACCTGCAAGTACATTCATCGATAAAGAGATTTATAAAGTTGAAAACAAAGTTGAAGATGAGAAAATCGATAACAAGGATGAAAATTTATTGGATTTAGGAAACGATGAGCCTGAAATCGACACCAATGTTGATAATTTACTAGATGAATTGAATGATTTGTTTAATAATCCAAAACCAATACAAACCCAGCCCCAACCAATTGCATCTGACAACAAAAACGATCTATTAGATCTCTTTTAATAAATTATATATTGGATATCAATTTTTCTATTACTTCATTTTGATTCTCTATATTTACATCTTGATCTTGATCCGGATCCTCCAAGCTTTCCAAATCAACCAAAGACTTCAACTTCGCCTTGATCTCATTGCTCTTTGTATCGATTTCTTCAATCTCTTTATTCTTGTGTGAGATTTGTTTCTTTAACAACATGATCAAGCTTTCTCTTGACTGGTGGGGTCTATATGTATTCAACAAATGATTGATATTGATCAAGATTAAGTTCAAGTCCTGTACTTTCTCATTGTACTCGCCGGGGTCCACACTCAATATCGATACCAATTCGTAGAACTTCAACAACAACGAATTCAACAACTTGTGTAGCTCGCCAATCTTGTTGTCGTGGCTGTGGGAGTCCGGGTACAACTGCCTCCACTGGGTGTCTTTCAAATTCGGCAACTTGTCCACAAACGACCAGATGTTGCCGTAGCCACGGTAGTGCTCGCCGCGGGGCTGTTGCGGCGGTATTAGCAACTTCAACTCCCCCTGCGGCTCGTCTGTCTGTTGTAGTTTAGCAATGTTGTCATTGGTGAAGAAAGTGTAGTATGGTGGTGGTGGTGGGTACAATGACGATATTAGGTCGTCTTCAGACATGGTCAAAGCGAGTTTTTTTTTCTTTGCATGCATTATCAACATGTGGTTGATGTATCGAATGATTTAACAAAATTGATCCCACTTGGGACTATCACGTTCCATAATCTACCACTGGATATTGAGTATAATGGCGTTGCGGCTGGTCCTGATTGGAAATGGTTCGATTTGGACTTTTTGGTTCATGTAGATGGCCTTGGGAACCAAGTGTTGCTGAGTTTGCAATTTTTGATCAGGTACAAATACATCTCTGCTGTTTTTAAACTTGTTGGTTTGGATTTGAATCCTGGAGTTAGGTTTTGTAAGGTGAGGTTGTATTATGTGCCGTTGGATATTGGTGGTGCCAGGTACTTTCATACCTGGAGAAACGCATTACCAAAAAGAGTAAACCTAGAAAAGAGTTACAAAGCGTCTATGGAATTGATCATCAGATTTATCGATTTTTCAAAATCGTCTTGGTTTAGCAATTCATTTCTGAATCTGGTTAATTGTCAATCTGAAGTTAGAAACGATGAGGAAATAAATTTTCATATCCATAGATGGTGCAATTTGAAAAAACCAGAGCGTTATAAATCAGATGGTACTCAGGAATTTGGACAAAAGATTAGAGATATTTACAATTCCATCGATTCCCCAGATATCTCCAACTATGAAAGAGAAATCAAAAGCACAGACTCAATTGTTGATCAACAGTTGGTCAAATTGGCAAATGGCGCTAAAAAAGGTTGGATTGGAATCCAAGGTTTGAAATCAGATTTGTATCCTTTCCAATTAAGATCAGTTGCAACAATGTTTTACAAAGAAAGTGTTGCCCAAAGATCTCTTGCGATTAATTTTATAAAACTCACTTCACTCAATGACACTGTGTATTATTTAGATCTATCATCGATGTGTTTATACTTGGACCCCATTTTGATGCAATTACCCCGTGGTGGGATACTAGCTGAGAATATGGGACTTGGAAAAACACTAATATGTTTAAGTTTAATCAGTTTGACGAAATTTGAAGTTTCGAAAAGCCCAATGGACATGTTGACAGTTGAGAATCGAAATCGTCAAGGCTTGAGGTCTTTGGTTGAAATATGCCGTGACTCAATCAATAACAACTCATTACCTTGGAAATCGTACACTGACTCAATTCCAGAATCAATGACTACATATCTATCAAATCTGCCAGGAATATTCAATATTCCAATTGAGAATAGTAAACGCAAAGGTGAATACTCTGAGAAATCATACTACATGTGTAGTACTACTTTAATCATAGTCCCAGACAATTTATTCCCACAATGGAACGCAGAGATTGAAAAACACATTCTACCAAACTATCTCAAAACCTTGTGTATATCTTCATACTTCAAATTGGAAACCGGTTTTGAAAACCATCAGTTTTTGGACTTCATACCCGACCCAATCACTTTAACTATGTTTGATATTGTTCTTTTATCAGCATCGAAGCTGTTACAGTCCGACCATATCAACCAAGTGTATTGGAAAAGAGTAATTATCGACGAAGGACATTCGACAAACTCAAAGACCTCTAAAATTGGTCAATTGAGTAAATCTTTATTTGCAGAGAGAAAATGGGTTGTTAGTGGTACTCCAACTTCAGGTTTAACTAAATTATATTCAGATGAGTCACTGATGAAGAACAATTTCAACGAGAAGGCCGATTTGATAAAATTGGGGATCATAATAAGCAACTTTTTGAAAATTGAGCCGTTTTCTACTCAGCCAAAATTATGGTCCAATCAGATCATAAAACCATTGATGGATAACACCTATTCTTCGCATTTGAAATTATCAAATTTGCTAAATTCCATAATGGTACGTCACACAAACATTCAAGATTTGAACCTACCTCAATTACACCATAATATAGTGGTTCTAAAACCGTCGTATCACAATGGTCTATCTATAAATTTGTTTAACGCGGTATTGGCCGTAAATGCAGTCACTTCAGAACGAACAGATGTGGATTATATGTTTCATCCAAGTAATAAAACCGAATTGCGGAAATTGATATCTAATTTACAAAGAGCCACGTTCCACTGGACGGGATTTTCAATTGAAGAAATTGAATCTTTGATCAAAATATGTAAAAATTGTTTACTGAAGAAGGAATATAGTGATGATGATACGCAGTTGTTGATGAAATCCATATTGGTAGCGGAGACAGCATTGAACAATCAATTATGGAGAACAAATTCAACTTTACACGAATTAAACTACTACGTGACTGGTTTACCGAAACCTTTTACAAAAACCATGGGTATTGGTGTATCCAATGATATTGGTATATTTGGCGCGCCACATTTGCATTCAATCCAAGAGTTGTATTACAAAAACCGGTTCTCAACTGTAGAAACTTTAAATGAGAAAATCATGGAGTCAGCAGAGAAGTTCTGGACCCGGTATTGGAAAGACAATGAAAAATCCAATCTGAAAAAACAAACGCCCGACAAGATCCAAATTGATATCGAAGGTGAAGATTTCGGTGAGTTAAAGAAATCAAGGGTTCAAGGCACTTCATCATCAAAGTTATCTTACCTATCAGCTAGGTTGTTACAACACCAACGGGATGGGATCAAGTCAATTGTGTTTTTCGAATTCGAAGACTCAGCATACTACCTCACTGAAATGTTGGACATACTAGGGATAAATTATTTCCTATACGCCACCTTCATCAACCCCGCCACTAGGGCCAGGAATTTGACTGAGTATACACAGTACCCCGATGGAATCACTTTGATTATGGATTTGAAATTGGCGTCTCATGGATTGACCATCATATCCGCAACGAGAGTATACTTCATGTCGCCAATATGGCAGCAGTCAATTGAAGCACAAGCAATCAAACGAGCCCATCGAATAGGTCAGACCCACGAGGTGCACGTGGAGACCTTGTTGTTACAAGGAACGCTAGAGGAGGAGATCTACAACCGGAGGTCAAAGCACGATAATAGAGATAAGTATGCGATTGACGATCATGGCGTACAGGAGTACATTCTCCAGCACAATTTTCTAAATTTGGATTGTTTGAATGAGTATTCTCCGTTTGAATACCACTGTGATACGTCACTGAAGTACATCGAAGAGGATAAGGATTTTATGAATGAGTGTGTTGAAAAACAACGTGACGAGTATTCATTGATGAAACATGAGTCTGTTGAAGTTGAAGAACATGGGGTACGGTGTAAAGATTGGATGGTGTATTTGTTCAGTGAGGAAAACTTGGAGACGCACAACAAGTTGAAATCTAGAATAGAGAAAAGCGGACTCGATGCTTCCAAGAGGAAACTCACATTTGGAAACGAATCTACCAAGAAGGTGAAACTATAAAAAAAAAGTTACACCAAATATGACCAAGTTGGTGTGACCAAGTGAATAGGATCATGAGTCATCCAACTGAGGTTGTAGCGAGGAAACTCGGAAATGCTTAGAAAGTTGGAAAAGAGGTGTTTACATTACAATTTGAGAACGAATGAAACTATAGAAACTAATCGCCCAATCGTATATAAGCTTACTATTTTGAGTGGAACAAATTACGAAGTCAAGCACTTGTTTTATTTGAAAACCATCTAATCATGAATGTATTATTTTAAATAGTGGTGATGTTTATAACTATATATCAATCACAATTTTAGCAACGCGTTCACCCTTGAACGTGACGAAATTTCTCTCCAACGTCTTTACAGAATCAGGTTACAATCATGGAAAATCGATGGATATACTCGGCGTAACGTTTTACATGAGTTATCAAAATTTCAAAGCGCTAATCCAATAAATAAAGAATATTTGGTAATATGATTGTTTAAACTCAATAACAAACATAAAAGGTGTATATTTGTTGTTTGGTTCTTCAAAATTTCTGCACGTAACGATAAATTGAAATTTACCTATTAGCTACAATATCTAATTAAATTACAATTGAATGTATAATGATATCATCAGCTTAAAACCTTCCCTTTTGATAGCTTGTTTGTAATTTGAAATGCAATGAAATCCACAAACCGTCTTTCACTTTTACATCATCTGCTATATTTCTCGAACTATGATTGTACCGTCGATTGAACATGACATCAAGATCTTTTCACAAGGATGGAACTTCACATCAACAACAATGCCCGTATGACCTTGTAGCGATTTCAAATATCTACCAGTGACATCCCAACTTCTAACCGATCCATCCTCGCATCCGGAATAAATTGATAAATTGTCATTACTGAAACAAGCTTGGATCAACCAGCTTTCTTCACACACAGGGGCATTCATAAACCTCGTGTTGCTCAATCGAGGTATCCCACTAGGCACAGCCACGTTTGCATTCACGAGCGCCACTTCCCCCGCCAATGACCTCAGGACTAATGTGGAACTATCTGGGGATAAAGCAAGACTACTACATCCGTTGAACCCAGTAGGGCAGCTCCATAGTTGACCATCGAGATTCCTCGCATCAACGGCGTGTATCGTTGAGTCTATTCCTGAATAGTACAATGTTTGGTCTGCGGTGGTGACTGCCAACACTGGGTACTCAGTCTTGATCCGTTGTGGAGGTGTGTCGGAGCGGGGGTCCCACACATTGACAACTCCATCATCGCCACAGCTAACGATTGTCCCCGCCGCTGTCGTTGTCACTTGATTGATGATCCCCGTGTGGTGATGCAGTTTCTGTAGCTTGACCCCTCGTGTCACGTCATACATACCTAGTGTCGAATCCACACTAGCACTGATCAACACGTCGTCCAGCCATGCCAAAGATGTGATTGCCTTCTTGTGACACCGCGGTAGTGTGTTTAAACTACACCCGTCTTCCAGTGTGGGAAGAGCCCATATCTGAATTGTTGTATCAAATCCAGCAGAAGCTATGAGTGTACCATCAGAGTTGAACAGTGAGGATAAAACAGGAGAGTTGTTATGACCATCCAATACAACTTGTTTGTTGTAGAGTATCTCACCTGTTGAGCCATCATCAGAGACGTTTAGTTTATGTCGTTTTGCAATTGACATATATTAATCATTTTTTTCTTATATTTTCTCATCATCATATTTTTCACGATATATACTCAAAAGAATTCAGATCCAACCTCTTCAAATACTCCTTCTCAATTAACAAATCAATGACTCTCTTGACGTCTATCACCCTTGCTTTGAACCTCGATAAAGTCAACGTCAACACTTCGTTGATCAAGTCGGTGTTTTTCATCTCTTTTCTCGATTTCATGATCCGAACTATACATGCTTGTAAATATGTCTTCCTAGATTCATCTATTTCTTTATTGGCTTCTTCTTCTTCCTGTTTGATTTCGTTTGTTTTTATCGCACTGATGAAGTTGACTTTTAATTTCTTCGATTTATACTCTTCAACAATGGTGAATACAGTCTCGTCGGTTATCTCAGTGGTTGATTGGGTCATTAATTTGTACTTGGTGAATGGTATTAAATGCGCTTCAAACGTTTCTCTTTTGGTTCCAACAATCTCGTGCAATTCCGTAAAAGTATAAGAGTTTTGTTTGTTGAAAGCAATCAAAATCATTAATTGTATGTTTGATACTGTGAATGAAAATGGCGGTTTGCCTTTTCTACTTAGATTTGCTTTCAATTCGGCCCTACCATGGTTCCACAACCATTGCAATTGTCTTCCATTGTGTTGATCTTGGTATGCTTTTTTCAACTCTTCAAAAGGTGGTTGTAATTCGGTTGCTACTTTTAAATCGTAATCAGTCATATGACGAAATGGCCACATACTTTGTGCTAATATAAGTGGGTTGAAATCTTTTATAACGTTTGGATCTAATTTCTCTTTAACTTTTATTTTCAAATCTTCTGATGCTTTCATATCAGAAAACATTTTTGTCATTTTTGAAGTGTATTCAATTGAATTTTCTTCTTGTAATCTGTGTATGACACTTTCTTCCAATTCATCCGATTTGCAAGTACCATTGATCAATCTTTTAGCTAATGAACGACGGTAATGTTCTTCAAAAGTGTCTTTATCATTTATAAATTTAAACACAATCATTAAATTGTCGGCATTCATATCAACTGAATCACTTTCCTTGACACTTGATCTTAAGAATCCATCTGCATATTTAGCTAGCAATTCAGGAGTTTTACACAATGATCTTGGTTTCGATGTTGCAATAGAATTGTTGTTGACAAAATAACGACATGCATTATCCAATGATTTAATAAACTTTGTATCCTTGTTGAATGCCTGTATAACTATGTCATTGAAATGATTATAAATTGAAATCAAAGTATTGACATAAATTCTTGGTTCAACACTCGAGATTTTTTTCTTTGTCTCATCCAGTTGCGATTGTTTTTTAATCTCATCAATTGCAATCTCTGCTTCCTTTTTAATATAGTTCTCCAATGTATCAGCTAATGGATCCAAAGTTTTTGGGACTCTTGATAATAATTTATACATTCTTTGAATATGATCAATTTGATTTTGTTCCAATAGTTGTAAAAACTGATCATACATTTCATTAGCATGTTTTTCAATCAATGCACCATTCAATACATCCAACAAAGGTTTTTTAGTATGTTCTTCCAAGTAATTATTCGATCTTGAAATTTCTTCAGCTAATCGAATCTCACATTTTTTCATATAATCAACGACATTATGATTCAACAAGAACTCACTACTTTCTTTTGTATAATAATCCATTGTTGCTTTTAAAAATGGTTTTTCAAATGAATTTACATAGATTATTAAATTTGGTTTTTTTAAATCTTGAATATCGATACTTAAATAAACTAAAGATTTAATTGCACTTGAAATTAAATTTGTATCAACAATTAAATTATCTCTTTGTTTTTCAATTAAATCCAAAATTTGGGTTATTAAAGTATCATAATTTGGTTGAAACATTTCGTCTCTCCATTTGATCAACAGTAAGGTATTTACGTCAAACACATCTTTTCTGCCGTCTGAACGTTCCTTCTGAACCCAATAACGGTTCATATAATCAAATATATTGTTCATGTAAACGGCTCCAATTGTGAATCTTGTCCATTTCTTGACGTAAAACTCAAGGAATGATTCGTTTGATGATTTCTTGAGATTCTTAATGTAGACAGATAAATAGCTATCCAACTTGGTATAGATTTCAGCACCAGCTAAAGAATAGGAATTGTTGTCTGAATTGTTTGCTATAGATTGAGGTGTTGACCCACGTCTCGATTTGTTAACACAGTAATTGTATACTGCAGTGTAACAATTCATGTACATTGTTGAGGTGACGCCTTGGTCATTCTGAGCACCCAATATAAATTCGAGCCCTGGCTGTATGAAAGTCCAGGTGGCGTTTAAATCAGTGAAAGCTGGTAATGTAGCAGACATGGAGTGCAATAAGTTATAAATTTGATTTGGTTATCAACAAAATCCACACGACTGGTTGCTACCATATGCGCGCAGAGTATAAGAGGTGCAACATTAATCACGTAGTATTGTTATTTATTACCTAGGCCCAGGAGTGTTTACTTTATCTATGACTCTTAGTAAACTTATGGTGAAGGTCAACACCCAAAGCACCAAAACAACAAATAAAAAAGCTGCCAAAGCTCGTTGTCTTTTACATATCGATGCCACGACTGGAAATATTGAGCTGACGGTTGATAATTTCGGTGAATATTCCCTACAAACCCATTCATCGTCGTACAAAGTATTAAAAGCCAATGACAAATTTGCTGATGAGAATATTATAAACAACAAATCCAACATAATTAATCTTAATTTACTCATTGGTTCTCTCAAACCTAATGGTTTCCCACTGTATTCATCGTAGGCAATGTAAATAACATATACCAATGCACAAGACTGGACCACTATGGCCATTATTGTTGAAGCTTGTTGCTCAACCAGGTGGCCGCTGTAATCTCTTCTTGAAAATACATATATTGAACAAGCCAAAGCCAAAGCAATAGCACAGAAGATTAAAGTCAAGCATCTCAAAAACAATGGAACCAATGGATTGAACAAGAATATTTTTTTCAAAGTTGGTTTCAATTGAGCTCTGTTTTCACCCATCCAATATCCAGCAGTAGATCTTATCTTTGTATCATTTTCGCCCTTTTCTTTGACACCAAACAATGATAATAGAAACCCTGGTTTTTCATTGTTTAAATCCCCATTGTAGTCCAGAACAAATTCATTTTTCAATCTTTCATCACCATTCCATTTCTCAGACAAATTGTATTCTCGTAGATATTCGTCATCAACGGTGTATTTGTCAAACGTGTATGCGGTTTGCTGTCGCACAGATTGCAAGAACTTGTACCAATTGCCATCGATTGCTTTGTTGTATGGATCCTGCTTGATTGGATTATCGAAAGGATTTGGATTAGACGACTGCTCGGTGACATCATCTTGTAAGTTTGTACTTTTCTTGGATAAATCTTTCGACACGCAATCTTTGGATATGGTGTCCAACACATACGGGGGAATGACGTTTGGCCTGTGATTGTAGGTGTTTACTTGCACGTGCTGGAAAGGGTCGCTGATGATGTTGTTGTTGTTGTTGTTGTTGTTGTTGTTGTTGTTGTTGGTCATCTGCGAGTGCAATGTCTGTGATTGTGTAAAGTGAAAGTTTATTTTCCAGTGGTGGGTTGTGAGTTTCTACAGCAATCAATGTAAATCTCAAATGTTTATTGATGGTTTGATCTAAATCTACCTCAAGTGTTTCTCAACACATTTAATTTTCCTTCACCTTTTTCTACACTTGCTACTCTTCCATGCTACATTCAAAATACTCATTGGTCAGGAGGTTCACCTCCGTCAACCCAAAACAACTCCCACCTCCAGTCTTGAACAAGGACTCCATTTACATCATCTCGCTCCCAATCACAACCTCAAGATCCTTCATATATTGCAACCATCGACCTACGTTGTTGGGCAAGTCGCAAGCCAACAAAACACCACTACTTTTGAAATTGGAAGACAAGTTGGTCAATATAGCATCAAAAGGTTGGAACAAACTATCAAACTCAAAATCTTCTGTAAATGTCAAAATCACTGAGTTTATCAATAAGTTATTGTTAACTATCCCTTACCAAGAGAATTGCTTGACTTCCTTCCCTAATAAGAAGTCAATGATTAGAGAGATTAACAAAGAGTCCTTGCATTTGATAAACACCGATTCAAGTAAAAGTTTAACATTAACAATCCAATCTGAAATAGAAAATTTAAATATTAAAACTGATCAATTGAAGCCTATTCCCTTATATCATGGTAAATTTCAATCTCCAACAACCATCCTAGATCAATTGTATACATTCACTACTGAAAGCAAACAAAAACACAAAAAGTACGCTATGTTATGTGGGGTAGGCATACCGATAACATTACCCTTTGCTTTGGTTCCAATATTGCCAAATGTTCCTGGTTTCTACTTGGCATACAGATTATATTGTCACATTAAGGCATTGTTGGGGTTGAAACATTTAAATTATTTACTAGAAACAAACGGCAATGACAAAGATATGCCAAACAAAGATACAGTGAAAGACACCTCACATCTCACATTCAGATCTATTGAAGAAATTGATGAAATTTATTCAAATGGAAAACTGCAAACCAATGAAGTAGAACAAGTTGTGATAAATCCAGATATTATCAAACAATTGTCGGAGAAATTGGACTTGCATCACATTAAAAACGACTTGCTAAAAGCCTACAATCAAGAAATGAAACGATTGAACAAAGACATTGAAATAGTCAGTCAAATAGAGTAGTAGTAGTAATAAAATATATGTATTAGTGTCTGTAGCCCTAATATCACGTGAAAGCCATATTTTCTTTTGTCCTTTTTTGGTGGGTTGCGCACTGAGAAATCAATGGTCATACCCACCAAAGTGATTTAATTTCTTTCCTTTTTTTCTCTTCTTCTTTTCCCTACAACAATCACCTATATTTCAATATGAGAGATAAGTGGAGAAAGAAAAGAGTTAGAAGATTAAAAAGAAAGAGACGGAAGGTTAGAGCTAGATCCAAGTAATCGGACAGAGGAAATCTACAAGCAGTTGGTGTTGACAATTGATGAATAATTATAAAATGAAACAGTGAACTAATTACAATATTGATATAATATGAATTGAAGTCGATGTGAATTGCTTTACATGCATCCTTTGGGTTTTTTCTAGACTCTATCAAAAATTGAAACCTTTATGTATAAATTAGTAACTTAATAAATATGTAAATGTCCGATAAAAAAAAAATAAGACACTGCACTGTTTTCTCAATTTGCAGCCAGATACAAAGAGAATCTTTTTTCTATTTTTTTTTTTTGCAATCACAAATAGTTAACCGCTACTAGATGTCAGTAACATCTGTAAACCTCCCGCCTTTGATCAACGATAAGGAAAACCAATGTAACAAATTCATAACCTTACCTTTGACGTCTCCTGCGAATAGTAAACCGGTGTATAAACTGAATGTACTAGGTATGAGCACCACAGCGCCAACGCCATTCCCAACTCAGATCATCCACCAACAAACGTCGAATTCGTATTTCGACATCACGTCCAATGAGTCTAGCCCCCCGTTGAACTTCTATCATTCGAGCATGTTGTCTCCCCACATGCCGCCGTATGAACCTGATTTGTATTATCCTCAACAACGGTCCAGGATCATTGGCGATACGTTTCTGGATACATTTAACGATTTCATTGAGTCACGGTATAATCGATTCCGACCCACTGAGTCACAGCATAACCTTGAGATTGTATTAAGTGGACAGCATCCATACCAGGTGGGTGAGTTTGAGAATCAGAAATCCTGGGTCGAGTCAGTGACGTCGTGGTTTAGGAAGCCAGTGGTGAAAGACCTCGAGTCGCACCAGCAAAACAGTCTGAAATCGAATAGGTCGAGCTTGAGCCAGATTCAACCGGTGGGAGAAAATTCAAGTCCCAATCAGGTGTACACGCCACGAGGAATCCCCATAAATGAGTACCCATTGACATTCAATAAGACAAACACACTCAGCCAACAAAATGAACACATAAATGAAGAGATCAGCGAAGAGATCAGAGACTTGATTGATGGAGTGGACAATTTTTTGATTAGTTGTTTTCAAAATGTTTGGGAATGGGTGCTTTCGATCAACGAATTCTGTATATCTCTATGCTAAAGATGGATAATATAAAAGATGGTAATTCTCAAATTGATCCCATATTGTAGAATTGTATGCTAACAAGTACCAAAGTTGAAAAGCAATTTGTCTGACGGTATCGCGTGCATGTACTCCTCCACTAAACCGTCTCTGGTTTTGAAGTAAAATTTGTATGTGAGGTGCAACGACTTGTCTCTCTCTCTTGAATTGATAGTTAAAAGCCGATATTGTCAGTCTCAGCCTGATCAATGCTTGTGAGTTGGAAATATAAAACCAATACCGTTTAGACTTATTTTTATAAATTATTATCCAATAAACAAAACTATGTTTTGATCATCTATACACTTGATGCTGTCATTGGATGGTGGTAACTCAATAGTTTGTTCATTTTTACAGTTTAGCCTAAGATTGGATGAAAACCTGCTGAGAATTGATTGCTGTAATCAACAGAACCCCTACGATCAGATTTAATGTCTTGTTGATCAAATCATGCAAGTTTCTCATCTCCAACATCGTCACCATTACAGTCAAAAACGTTGCAACTGAGATTCGACAAGCGACATTTCAATAACTAGAGCGCTACAACTTTAACATCTCATACGAAATTATCTTCGGGTGTGCACTCCCATAATAATTCGTGTCAATAAGATTGATCAATCATCAATTATTGTACAAGTAGTATTCATAAATTATATAAAACTATTATACAACTTCAAACCCATTCCTTATTATCTTCTACAATTTCAAAACATTTTTCAAATCAATTTAAATATATATTTTCTACAATTTAATGTACATTCATCTACTCTGAAGCTTCAGCAAACCTTTCAGAAATCTTGGTCAACAAATCACCAAACTCCTTCTCACCTTCCTTTTCACCTCTTGAAGGTTCAAAAAACTTAGCACTTGAAACGGCATGTTTGACATCACTGGTTGATTCAGACAACTTCGACCATTGTGCTCCATTTGCAACTGCCTTTTGAGCTTCGTCGTAGTATCCAATAAACGCCCTCATCATATCAAATGTCTTCCAAATAGGACAGAATTGATCATAGGTGGAGTACCCGTTCTGTTGCAAAAAGTCTTCTTTGATCAAGTTAGCCACGTCCAATGTGATTTTGTCTGAGTCGGATAATGCAGATTTACCAACCAATTGAACAACTTGTTCCAACTCTTCAGCATTGGATAAAATTTCTTTAATTTTGTTTCTCAATTGAGGGAATTCAGGATAATTCGAATCATAGTAGTTGTTCAAGATATTAGTATATTTGGAATATGAAACACTTGTATTGATCGATGGGAAATGTTTTCTTTGAGCTAATTTCTTATCCAAACCCCAAAACACTTGGGTGATACCTAAAGTAGATGTGGTGACGGGATCGGAGAAATCACCACCTGCTGGAGAAACAGCAGCAACAATCGAAACAGACCCAGTTCTATCTGGAGATCCTAGAGCGGTGGCTCTACCTGCTCTTTCATAAAACGATGCCAATTTTGCCCCCAAGTACGCTGGGAACCCTTGATCAGCAGGCATTTCACCCAATCTACCAGAAATTTCTCTCAAGGCTTCTGCCCAACGTGAAGAAGAATCTGCAATCATGGAAACATTCTTACCTTGATCTCTGAAATATTCTGCCAAAGTGATACCAGTATATATAGATGCTTCTCTGGCTGCAACAGGCATATTAGAAGTGTTTGCAACTAAGGTGGTACGTTTCATGATTGGTTCTTTTCTGCCTGAGATTTCAGTATACAATTCTGGGAATTCCATTAAAACTTCCGCCATTTCATTTCCACGCTCCCCACAGTTATGAACCAATGCCATATTTGAAAGCAAAAATTTATGATCAGTTGTTTCATCAAGAGTAATACCATAATAATCTTGATTGGCAATTCTGTTTAAATCAAAATGGAACAAAACTGGATCTCTAGAGAATTCCAAAAGCTCAGTTTGTTTTTCGGAAACGGCACATTTTGAAAGAACACCTGAAAGTGCTGGGCCATTCATGAATACACGATAACAAAACTTATGTCTTACTCCGTTTGTATCAATCTTCTCATCTTCAGTACTGACTGATACTTCAATACCCAAAGAACGAGCAACTTTAACTACACCTTCACTAACGGATTTGTAGATTGTTGAAACTGTGGCATTCTTAGTACCATCAGCGTTGGATTTGGTGTAACCTTCAGCATCAATCAAACCAGCCAAGAAAGATTCTCTAACAGCAATGTCTTCAACTGCGATATGAAATGGTACTTTTTTGACAGTTTCTGATCTCAATTCTTCTTTCACTTCATAAAATTGAATAGCATCCCATAAAATATTAGAAGTATTGTTCTTATTTTTAATACCGGCACTACTTACGCCCGATCCATAAACAGTGACGGTCAAATCACTTGGATTGTGACTGTCTTCCAAGTCGGAATTACTATCAAAAACATAGTCACTGTTGTTTTCTACCTCAGCATTCATTTTTGAGAAAAACTCGGCTTCATTAAATTCAGCTGAACTTTCGCTGTCATCAACTGCATCGACTTCCATGTCATCTTCGCTGGTATTCTTGTATTTATATCCTTTGTTTGCTGAACAAGTTAAACCAAACAATGAACTGTAGTTGATGACTCTGAGTGGCAAGTCCTTTTCTTCCGAATCAAATGAATAAGCGGCACGATTCATGTAACCATTACCAACCCAAGCACCCAATAAGTAACCCAATTCTGGAGCAAGTGATTCTTGACCAGAAGCTTTCAAAAAGGCGGCAAGTCTACCTGTTTCATGGAAAACTGGATTAATCATTTGTGTCGTATTGGTCTTCACATTGGTTCCTACAAGCTCATAGTCTCTAGCTTCAATAACCCAATCAATGTATGGTTTTTGATCAAGTTCGGCAGCATATTTCTCGGCTTTTTTCACAGCCTCAGTTTGACCATGAACGTGATGTCCATAAACTTTTGTTCTTGCTTTAACCATTTCAATACCAGATTTAGATTTAGGTTTTTCCAAAGCAAAGAATGTAACAGCTGCATACTTATTTCCACCATAATTACGAGTAGTCACACAAATGTTTTGCTTAGTTCTCAAGACAAGTTTATGATCGGCGGAAACGGTAAAGTCCATCAAACCATGAACTTTTGCATCACGTCTATGACTTGTGATTTGATGAACCTCATACATATCATCATTACCTCTTGGCAAACCAACGACTGATCTTGGTTTTCCATCTCTACCCATGACGGAATCACCAACTTGGATTTGTTCAATAGCTTTATCCTCACCATTAGCCATCATAACTTGAGTTCCTTTAGTGAAACAACCAACGTAAATAATAACATCTGAATTTGAAAATTTAGATAATGATTGTGAAATAACAGTTTTACCACATCCGAAAGCACCAGGAATACATGTAGTACCACCTTGGACACAAGGGAATAAAGAATCCAAAACTCTTTGACCCGTTAACAAAGGATAATCAGCTGTCAATTTTTCAGCTACTGGTCTTGGAACTCTAACGGGCCAAGTGTGCATCATTGAGTATTTATGTTTTTTACCATCAAATTCAACTTCCAAAACGGTATCATCAACATTGTATGAACCACTTTCAGCAATAGATGTTATAGTACCTCTAGCTCTTGGCGGTAATAAAATCTTATGATCATCTAATAATGAATTTTCATATATGGAACCAAAGATATCCCCACCAGTTATTTGATCACCTACTTTCAATTTACCAGGAGTGAAATCATATTGAACCGTTCTACTCAAAGAAGGAACATCGATACCTCTTGGAATATAAATGGATTGTGATTCGTCTTTAATTGCTTTTAAAGGTCTTTGAATACCATCATAAATGGTTTCCATTAAACCAGGACCCAATTCAACAGATAAAGGTTTACCAGTTCTCAAAACTGGATCTCCAACAGTTACACCAGCCGTTTCTTCATAAACTTGAATTGTGGCTTTATCACCATTGATTCTAATGACTTCACCAACCAAATTGTCGTGACCCACCTTGACCAATTCGTACATGGCACAACCAATCATGTTTTCTGCAACAATGACAGGACCAGAAACGGAGAAAATCTGACCATAATGAGACTCTTTGTCATCTTCCAATGAAAGGCGTTTGATTTCTTTTCTTGCGTTTTCTAAAGCACCAGCCTAGATAGTTAGTAATTGATTGAGTGAGAGTGCAAAACAAGTGGATGAAACATACCATTGTGAATAGATGTTTGTATTAATTTGAAATCTTATCAAAGGGCAACAGAAGAAAGTTCAACGAATAAAAAGATTAGCGCAATTCGCACTACCGAATTAATTTATTTTCTACACAGGCACAAACATCTACAAGTTACTACTACCAGTGGTACCAATTTGCAACTTTCTGGCCCTGTCCAACGCTATATCGCACATGGCGTCAAACGCTTCGACTTTTTCCCTTGTAACGTCATTCCTCTCGATTCTATCCTCCATGTTTTTGATGATCTCATCTCTACTTCTACCATTCACAAACACAACGTATCTCAATCCAGGAAACGTTTCTTCGTATTTCAAATTCAAAAACCTCAATTTTTCAATTGTTTCGGGATCATCGATGGATTTCTGCTCTTTGGATGAATGCACAGATAAGTTTTTCTTCGGCTCTCCCAATCTTGGATGTGCAGATATGATTTTGTTGATATTTGATGTCTCATCGGTATTTAAATACTTGAGTAATTCTGTTCTTACAATTTCAATAAATTCAGGATAACTTTTGAAATTCAAGTTTTTTGAAAACACTTTTTCATTTACAAAAGTTGCCAACGTAGTACAAGGCTCAAACAAATGATCTAGCACTGAGATCTGACTGTTCAAGTCGAAATCTTTAAATTGTTGTATACTTGGAAGAGACATGGTTGATACTAATAATATTTTTTTTTATTTTTCCACTTCTCTGATAAGAAATCATCTACGGCTATATCCGAATTATAACAGAATATGTATTGTGTCTATGGAGTAAAGTGTTGTATTTCTCTCAATCTTTCTCTTTCTTTCTCACTGACTGCTTTTTGAGCAATCAATGGGTGTCTCCATTGTTTAACGAGTCTGAATAATACTTCTGGCAATTTAGTCAACTCATCCGATGAGATACCCAAATCTTTGAATGTTTTAGCTGTTGGATCAATGACTTGATTTATTGTGTGTCTGGTCATTTGATCACTGTTTGGCAATTTCCAGTATATAAACTTTCCCAAATCAGCTACGACTTTGGCTAATGGCAATGGAACATCGTAATCACCAAATTGATAAGCAAAAGGACCCACTTGACCAAATCTTTCAGTTATCCCACTGACCATCTCTCTTATTTCATGGTATGATAATTTCTCTGGCCCAACTAACTCAAATGTTTGACCAGCGGTGGAATCATCAAATGCAATATGTTCCAAGGCTCTGGCTACATCCGTTACATAAACTGGATAAATCTCTTTTCTGTTTGCATTTGGTACAAACATTTTTATCTTCTTACCCAAATAATTCAATAAATTGTCTTCTCTTCCATATATTGGTGATGGTCTTACAATCGTTGAATCTGGTATTATGTCACGTACAACTTGTTCACCAATCCCTTTGGTTGCATAAAATATGGACTCTGATTTAGGATCAGCATTGTATGAACTGAGGTGAATGTATCTTGGTACACCGGCGTCTTTTGATGCTTGAGCAATTCTCTCCGCCAAAGCGATATTTATATCCGCCATTGAGAAATTCTTGGTGTTGTAATCTGCTCCTATACAATTTATGACTATGTCTGAGTTTTGTACACAATCTTGAATACTTTGTAAATTTCTAGCATCGATTTCAACAAAATTGACAACTCCCAAATCTCCAGTGACTTTAAGAAACCTTTTTTTCAAGTCGTCTCTGTATGGAACAATTGTATTAGTTCCATGTCTTGCTAATTTGGAGGTCAAGTATCTGCCTAAAAACCCACTAGCTCCAAAAACAGTGGCAGTATACCCCGTTCTTGATGATCTTCCTCCTGGACCAACTTGCAAATGGACTTTACCATTCTTGGTGATGTTAATATCAGAATCCAATATCGGAGTATAAAGTGATCTCCTCAATATGAGTGAACTCCTGACGATTGGTTTTGATTGTATTCTTAGCATTATCGTGGTAATTTTTTTTTACTGCTTACTTTGAAATTTAATAATTTCTGGTTGGCTAGAAAAAACTGCGTGTCGCATTTAATGTCTGAATATTTGTTTAGACATTATGAGCTAATCAAGAATGAAATGCACCTGAACAGTTTATCTAACTTCAATTTCTGGTGTATTGGGACATTCTACTGCTGGTTTTGGATTAATTTTTTATCTCTTTATTATGATATTCACGCAATTGAACTTTTGAAACAATTACTTTACGATTAGAATTGTTCAATTCCAATAGTAAGAACTTTAGTTAAATTAGTCCCATAAGTTGGGGGACGGAATTAGCATATTACAACGAAACTCAACAAGAAGAAGGTTCGTAATTTGCATGATTATTTGTGATGCATCTTTGCCCAAATTACTCATGTTTAATTTCTGAAGCTTATCCCACTTCCTGCTATAAGTTAGATAAAATAACTATTGAGTTACCTCGTCTTGCTTTGCAGTGGTGATCTAATTTAAATATCTACAACTCACAAACTTTTATCCTTGACGCCAAATATTAAGTTTTGACATTCAGTAGTTCCTCTACAATCCCAGAATCAACGAATTAGTAATCCACAGCAAATAAGAGTAAACTAACACTCAGAATACCTCAAGAAAACCATGATGTTTATTGGTGCTTGTACAAGTCTGAAAATTTGAATATTACGTTGAAAAGGCAAGCATCCCAAGATTAACTGCAATCACCAGTTTCTCTACTTTTATGGTCTTAACTAAATGTTATCATTTTAAAAACAAATCTATAGAGATTTGAACAATTGTTCAGTGTCTTGTTTGATAAATTACAAAATCTAATATGTATATGGTCTGATATCAATACCAGCTATCTCTTTTGTTTATGTTATATAATGCTGAATCAAGTGGGCTTTAGGTTGCAATGAAACTCTGTTCAACAACTACAATGATATTTGTAAAGTTGGTGATGTTGTACTTGCTTGTCAATTTTTGATTCCACTTGAGTATTAATATTCAACTTCTGAGATAGCTAACTCATTGACCGGCCTTCAGAAACCGTCCATCAAAGTATTGATTGTTGCATTATACATTTTTAACCCTGTCATTTTATTAGAAGGTCTAAATACACAACTTTGTACTGAACTTCTCAAGGTCAGCATTAATACCAGCGGCTAGACTCATCAAAAAAAAATCAACTCTATCACTGTCTTCTCTTGTGAATGAAAAAGATCAAGTTGCTAGCGATATGTTCGAAATAAAATTGTAACTCCATAATTACAAATTCATCACTGTCTCAAAAACTTGTATTTGTACTTTGGAAAATAATGGTTATTTATGAAAGCTTTCAAATGCTAGATGAAACACTTTTGGCGCTTACGAGGTTGACAGTACTCTAAACCCAACAACATTTGTAGCCAGTACACAATGCCGAAATTACACTCTATTGCTCAAGAATCCAGTGAGCCCAAATAAAATTGCTTGCAACTTTAGGAATCAAACTGATCATCAGGCAGGTTAATAAAAGCGCCTAGTGATACATGGTCATCTTCTCTTCAAAAATCATAGCACTACAAACTCTGGTCTGTTTGCTTAAAATCCCAAAGGCATTTTGTATGAGTATAACCTCCTTGCGTATCAAATCAGGCTTCTTTTTTATGACATGTTACGATACTCACTAATTACTTATCATCTTCTATTATAGAATAGGTCTCATCGTTGGCTTATATAGTAGATGCCCTGTTATAACCTTAAAAAGAAAGTAATTTGAAACACACTAGTATCTTGTATAATTGTAAATAAAATTCATAAGGGTAGAGGTTCATTCACTCTTGACCTTTCATTGAGCATTTACATATCGACAAATTCCAACATTGCAAGCTGATAAAAAATATAATGTTTCAGCTCTCGGTTTGTAACTGGTCTTGAAGTTGGTCGGTTGGTCTTTGTTTCAATTTGAAGAACTGGTACAAAATTTGTTTCCACATTGGGTTTTTGCTTTAGTTTATACTACCCCCAAGTGGTGCTGCAAAAAATTCTAAACTATAACTGACTTGCAAATTGAAACATTGGTATTGATACATGCTCTACTTGCAAAGAAAGTAGTTGTGATTTTAATATTTTAATAGATAAATAGTATTCTTCTATAATGTGTATATACTAACAACTGATCCACAGTTATTTTCAAGTTGATTCCCAATTCAAATTGAATCTGCCTTCTGGAACTTGATAATTTTCAATAGCGCTTATAACCTCTTCGACACTGTTTGCAACTTTTAAAATCTCACCGTTTTTCTTCGATACAAATTCGTTTGAAATTGCGTCTTGGATAAAATCCAAAAACTTGTCGTAGAACCCATCAATGTTGAATAATACAATTGGTTTGTTGTGGATGTTCAATTGTTGCCAAGTAACGACTTCCATCAATTCTTCAATGGTTCCGTAACCACCAGGCAACGCAATGAATGCATTTGAGGTCGAGCCCATCAACTTCTTTCTTGTGTGCATGTCTTTGACCAATGTGGTTTTACCATACTCCTTTGAATCTGGAATAGGAGTTGACCCATCGTGGTTATCAATTGATTCTTTCAATTTCTCATTAAATTTGGCGTCATTGTTGACTTCGTCTATTCTTTCTCTGGATATCAATGCTTCTGGGATGATTCCATGGACAAATCCTCCATTGGTGGCACATCCCCTAGCTACAGCGCCCATCAATCCGGTAGAGCCACCACCGTAGACCAAACCCCATTTCTTCTTGGCCAAAGTTTCACCCAACTTTTGTGCTGCTTCGGCGTACACTTCTTTGTTTCCAAATGATGATCCGCAAAAGACGCATACTGTGTTTTTAACTGGTTCTTCCGATGTCATTTTAGATTATTTTGTTGTGAAGAAAAAAGGCAAATTGAAACTGAATTTATATTGAAACCCGTGTATTGTTTCAACTGGATTTTGGTGTCAAATTGTGACACAAAATTTAATCTAGAAAATTTCCCGAGGAGTCTCCGGTGAGTATGATACATCAGTTCCATTCCGATGGAGGATGATTTAAACGACAATGAAACGGTCCTTTGGAATGAATTACATGTGTATAGATAAGGAGCAGTTGAAAAGAAGTTACAGTTTGTACTTGCAGTTGGTTCAGCACAGATTTACGTTATTGAGCCAGATCTATACCATTGAAGAGAATAAAACATTATTGGATGAGTTCCAACTGTTGGTGGTTAAAATAAGCCTGCTCAGATCCAGAATATGCGACTTGGCTGAATGTGACACTACCATGGTTACCAAATTCAACACTCTATTTAATTTCTACGAAATCAAGACCAACGAGTACAACATGAATTTGAACTACTTCAAACTGTTGAACAAACAGTACAATTTGGATCCTGAGTTGTGGTTGGTTGATTTGGAGATCAAGATGTTTGAGATTATAGCTACTTGTAATGAATAAATATCAAATCTAAACTCTTGTTCTTTTTTTCTTCACGAAAAAATCATCATCAATTTCAACAACGATGAAATCACAGAACAAAGACATGATACCTGAAACTGAAGGTAAGTAGGAATGAACCAATTGCCAAAACTTTATACTAACTGTGCAGAACAACGATTCAAACAGAAATGTAAGGAGTTGAGAAAAAGAGTGTTGGAAATTGAAGAAAGTAATGAAATTGCAACTATAGCATTGAGCAGAACACAATCGTCAATTCGGAGATTACGTTTGGAATACGCTATACTATTGGAGAGATTAGAAGACAGAGCCACTCAGTTACCTGAGGGTATTATAAATTTCGAAGAAATGGCAGGCCCACCTACTCCTCTAGTATTGGATGATTCGTTGGTCAAAACCAAGAATGGGTCAAAGAAATCAGCATCGAAACGAACCACCAAAGTGCAACAGGATCCAACTACGGCAAAAAATAACTCCACCACCAACGCTTCCAATACAAACCTCAATTCAGACTTGTCAAAGTCGCATAAGTTCAGGGACCCAGATTTGCCCAAGAGGCCAACAAATGCATACCTAATATACTGCGAGCTGGAGAAAGAAAGGTTGAAGAACGATCCTGAGAACCAGAACTTACAACCGGGCGATATTTCAAAGAGTATGACTGAAAGTTGGAAAACTTTAACTGAAGAGGATAAAAAACCATACTTCAAATTGTATGAGGACGATAGGCTCAGGTATCAAAAAGAGATGGCTGAGTACAATTTGAAGAAACATGGTAATGAAGATGGTGAGGATAAGAAGGATGTCAAGAAGCAGAAAATTGAGCCTAAGGAAGACCAACCGGTGGTAGCTGAAACAAAGGAAGAACCAATTCTGAGCTTCCCGGCGTAAAAAAAAAAAAACCTATAATATTACGTATTTTGATATTTTTGTGAACGTCACTTGCGAGCATCTAGATGTGATGTATATCTTTGTATCTAAATCAAATCACCATGTAAACTCTAACAAATATTTAAAAACGTTTAATAAATGCTGAAATGAAAGTTCATAAAATTTACACTCATTGTTCAAATAAGATCGAGTTGAATTCAGAAGTAAAAAATGTAAAAAATCTATCATAATATTTTAATATATTTAAACTTCTACATGGTTCTCTTCTTTTTAGGCTTATAATACCCATTTTCATCCTTCTCGTGTCTCCTCTTTTCTCTGAACCGTTCGTGTTTTTTAAACTTCCTCTTTGCTGCAATGTCCGGCTGGTTCAATGCCAACTGTGCCTTTTTAGCTCTTCTCTCATACCTTCTAGCATTCACTTGCGACTTAACTTTTGAATATATAGCTGTGTATTCGGTGACGCCGATTTTTGACTTGATCAACTCCAATGCCTCCATGCTCAACTTGATCAACTCCTCATCGTCAACCGTCTTTGCGTAATCCGGGTCGGTGAAATTGTATAATGCAGATATGATGGTTTCTGACACAGCGAGTAGTCTGGGTTCAATGGTAAATTGGATAAACAACGCCAGGAGCTTGACGCACGCTTGTTTTGAATGCGCTGATTGTGAGTTCTCCTGTTTGATGATCCCACAAACCTTGCCCAATATGTAATCATTCGCAAGCACGTTTTCATCTTCAGAGATCCATTCTGTCTGGTCGGTTTCCCATTTCATTGATATCAAAACTAAGTTCTTGATCACTTGAGTGCCTAGGTCATTTGAAATCAGCGGTGCTCGTAACTGATGAATCAATTTCATTGCGATGGATTGTAAGTCTTGATGAGATAGTTCAAATTTTAAATCGTCCAAGTTTGTCAATAGCAAGGTCACCAATCTACTTGAAATCAACCGTATCCACGAATGTGGGTATAACAAACTCTCGACGATGCAAAACCAAATATCTTTGAAATTAGCGGAAAATACCTGACCTTTAATTGTCGATGTGATTGTGTTGAACGTCGATAATGCAGAATAAACCAACTCCCATTCAAAGTCACTTGAGTCTTGTGAGTTTTTCGAATTATTCAAAATGAGTAAAATATTCTCTTTAGCCAATGTATCCAAACCTTCATTGCTACAGCCTAGTTCCTGTACGTATATCTTGTACACAGTCAACCCGCATCTTTTCAATAACAAATTTGTCGATTGTTTCAACCACATGCCAATGTATTTTTCCAACGCCGTCAAGTCTTGTAATTTTTTAAATATCGTCGATATCAACACACTGGCCATTTCTCTACATTTACCAGATATGTCCGATATGAGGACATTTGCCAAAGATACGAAAAAACTAGTTGCCAACTTCGTCAATAAGTCATTACCAGATTTTAATATAATCAAGTGAATCAATTCCATAACTGATTGTCTACCTTCTTCGGTTGGATATGCGAGATTTGATACTAAATATTTAAATTGTTTTTCTAATCTTCCTTTACCTTGATCGTACTCCATCAAAAATTGGAAATAAACACTTCTTGACATATCCCTAATTTCTTTGGAATGATTGACAATCATGATTTTAGACACGTTGTCCATTAAATCGTAAATTTCGGGAATCATGATGTGCTGAGATACAACCGATTTAAGGAAATTGAACGCCAATCCTTGTTTGTTTGGCTCTTCCAAGTCAGGTTGGATCCTGGTGAGAATGTAACTGATGGCAGATTCTTTCAAATTCAACTCTGGATTATGTCTAATTGTAGTTGACAAAAACTTCAACGATGCTTGACAGATTTCTGAATTTGTAGATGGTGAATTTTTAATCAAAACTAATGTTTTCCGTGTACATGATTTGAAAATATTTTGCATTTCCTCATCAAATGGTAATCTTACTATGATGATCAATATTTTAATCGACGCAATGATTACCGATTCATTCTCAGATTTCAAACTCTCTTCTAAAATCGGCACAAATTCTTGTAAACTACCAACTGTCAATAAATTATCATGTCTAGAAATGGCAGTTTTCAACAATTCTAATGCCAATCTTTGAATTGTCTGTTTATACAATGATTTATCAACATGAGCTTTCACTGGTTTACGATCCAATGTAGTTAAAAAATGTTTCTCCTTTTCACTGACTTGTTTAACTTGTTTGACAATATCTCCTTCTTTAGACATTTGGTAGATTTGATAACATAAATGTAATAATTCAATTTTGTTCGATTCATCGTTATGGTTCAAGCCTAATGAAATTCTTCTCAACAATTCATCCAATTTCAACTGCGTCTTGTGTGATATATTCTCTCGCAATAATATCTTTATTGGCTTGATTAATTCGCCAAATTGATTCAATGTTATATTCGAGCTCAAAATCTCAACAGAATCAAATGATTTTTTGAATTTGACTTCTTTCATTTTACTAGTATACCCTTCAGCGTCTTTTTCTTGTCCTGCAGCACCAAAGATGTCTTCCATAATAATATCAATTATCAAATTAATCGACTCGTTCAAATCTCCATGGTTCAAGATCTTCGACATGCACGTTAATAAATAATGAACCGTGAATGATAACACATGGATCTGTGATCCTCTAGATAAAGCAGTTTTCAATTCCTTTATAATAAATGAAAAATATATTGGTCCCAAGGATATTGATATCTTACCCAATGTTTTCCTCACTGCATCTCTCAATTCCTCAGACCTGGACCTCATCACTTGACACAAGTTTGTTAATATTTTCGGTAATTCACCATTGATCTTCTCCTCATCGAGACAAAGCACAAAATTGACCAACGCTTCAGCTAAGGGAGCTCTAGCAACTATAGTATCATCATCTCTGACATTTAAAATTTTAAGCAAAGTTGGGGAAACTTCATTCAAGATGAAAAAATCAAGATCGTCCTGTGATGTATTCATATCTTTGATTAATGAAGTTGAAACCGATACAATCAAATTAACTCTTTGTTTTAGATTTGTTGAGTTTTTTAAATTCGATATATATCTTTTCAAAATCGCCTTGTATTGATTCCAAGTCACTGAACTTAATAAAGATCCAATAGTGTCCAATGACTCAAGACCCAAATTTCTATATTTTTCATTATCTGAAATCACATATCTTTCAATTATAGGCAATATGTAATAGGAGATACTATTTTCTTTCAAATCCGACTTGTAATCTAGTAATTTTCTAATTGCTCTTTGACGACGATAAATTTGAATGTGATTGATGTTTTGAAAGAAATCGTTTACTTGGTCTTCGGTATCATTTTGAACATCAGGTTGGGATAATACCTTCATGTCATCCAATTCTGAATAATACTTTGAACTGTTTACAATATGTTCTAAAAGCGATACGTATTCCCCTTGTATATCATCATTATCTTTTCTGATCCCAACTTTCAAATTTGGTAAAATCAAATCTTTCAATTGGTGTATGTATGGTTGGGACTCTAGCTCCAGTTTACTTGAAAAGCAATCGACAAATCTTCTCAAAGTGTACGTTGCGTTGCTTCTAATTGCCAACTCCTCGGGATCATTAATAAAAAACAAACAACAGTTGATCAACGGTAACCATTGTAAAGGTGTCAATTCAGGATACAATTTTTCATTAATTAATTTGAACGCCTCCAACCTTTTTTCAAAATCATATTCACCTCGGACTGTATAAGAATTAAGATCTGATATTAAGCCAGATATCACTGATACTGGTTCAAATTTGGATCCAATAGATAACATCACAGTCGATAAAGTTTCACGAACATTTCTAACTGGGAACAATCTAAACAATCTGCTGACAACTTTATACAAAGGTTCGATTTCTTCAAATGTGCAATCATAACCGTCAATCAAAGAAGACAATGAAATCAAAATATTCGCCTTATCATTTAAATCGATTTGATTGTTATTTTTCTCTAAAGCAAGAGTCAATGATTTAATCAAATTTGTTTTTGTTTCGTAATCGTCAATATACTTACCAGATATCAACAACAACAATATTTTAATTGCTCTCGAGCCAACATCTTTCTGATAAATGTTTGATATAGTCAAAGGCAAATTTTGCAACAAGGAGTCAACCACTAACGCCAACAATGTAAAGAATTTATCGTCAATTTCATCCTTTCTTTCCAATGAATCAATAGCAAAGTCTAATACTTTAGAAATGACCAACTCTTTCGCATCCGCCGACCTTGTAAGAATCGATAATATCGCCTTAACAATAGCAAAATCGTCAATGTACAACAAAGACATTGTGTTTGATTGGTTGACCCATGTTGTAATCAAGTTCAATAACGCTGATGGCTGTTGTAAATTCTCATTTGCAAAATTCTCCAACCTTGGTGATATCAAATTGTTATATATGATATCGTAATACAACGACCAGTCAAAAGTTGATCCAATCACCTTGAACAACTCATTCAAACATTTCATTCCATTTGATCTTATACTCTTTGCTATTTTATCCAATACAATATCATCTTGATCACTCTCGATACAATTCTGAGCAGACACCAATGAAAATATCAATGGTTCGATGGTGGTTTCCAACGCTTGGGCATAACTCGAACCTAAAGTGTCATAAACCTCAATTAGCAAATTAATAAACCCATTGATTTTTTTCAAATCTTTAGAATCCAATCCAAGACTGACCCGAGGTGTGATACCGTTGAAAAAATTTTGATAATTCAATTTGTTAGCTCCTAGTTGAATAAACGCAATTATATCCTCATTTGATAAACTTGGCAAGACGGAAATCACTTGAAACTTTTTACCTTGTTTGCTATTACTTCTTGGTGACCCTTGTACTCTACCAAAAAGAATTCTAATTATAAACGGCATCAACGATGTCAAGTCCTCGGTACCTATTGAATTCGAGCCCGTGGTTAAAAAAAGTGCAATTTCATCACTGAATATAGTATCGTCTAATAAATTTTTCAAATTGTCTCTATATTTGTTGACAATTGCATTACCAAAATTAAACAACACGTCCAAAGCCAATTGTTGTACTTTCAAGTGTGTACTGGTCAACAAATTATTCAACACGTAGTCGTGAAGATCATTTGCCATTGGTTTCTTTTTGAGATTCTTCAATTTGGTGAATAATTCCAATAATCCATTTCGATCTTTGACAGACCAAGATTCGTCGTCATTCCGATTAACCAAAATAGGTATCAATTTGTCTGTGTGTGATTCTGAGACCGATGGAATTGTTTTTAATCCTTGAAGAACTTGTACTCTCAACATATCATTGTATTGGTAATCTCCCAAATCTTTTTTACAAATCTCCATGATTGCATTTTGGATATTTCTAAATGGCAACAAGTATCTATCATCGAATTGTTGGAAGTTATTATACAATCGATAATTTCTAGGTTGCCAGTCAATTAAACTACTCTCATTTTCAAATACGTTTGAATCCATATCGTTACCTTCATTGTCTATGTTTAATAATTTGAACGCGGTTTCCCAAATAAAATCGTTGGTTGTATGATTTGAAATGAGTGGTAAAACTTCAAACACTGCGTTCCAACATGGTTGGAATCTATTCGATAATAAACCGAATAAATAATTAATCACAATCTCTTTATCAATGTCTTTCAAATCCAATCCTTTTTGAAACTCTAATGCGAGGTTCCTGATACGTAATACTATGTCTCTGCCATTTGCCAAATCTAATGGTATTTGTTCAATAAGTCTAATTTGAGATAAAAATGTCGACTCTCCAAGTATGGTTATCACCAATTCTATAGCGTTCAACCGTAGTTCATGATTTGGAAAATATAGACATTGTACAGCTTTGGACAACAAATCTCCTCTTTCATTACTCTGTTTGACAAATTTATTAACTGACGATAAAAAATTGGAAGATTTCTCAAATTTTTCAAACGATGATTCAATAAACGATAACAAGTTTATTGTATTATTTTTTTGAACCAAGATGTCAATAATTATCCCCGCCAATTCCTTGTGAAATGGAGATGAATCCAATTCGAGTAAAACTGTTTTCAATAATTCATCATCAGTATGTTCAAAATTGTCACAGTAACTTAGTAGCAACAACTTCCAATAAATATTCTGATACTCTTTTTCAACCAAATCTTTGTTCACATTTAAATCGAATTCTGGAATTTTAAATTTGTAATTTTTAGTAGTTTTCAAAAAGTAAGTCAATTTTGGTAACTGTTTGAAATTAACTTTATTTATGTAATCTTGAATGTGTTTCAATAGACCAAAGTTAATTACTTTGTCTTTGGATATGATTAAACTAGATTGTGCAAATACTAAAAACCCATCACCATCGTTAATATTCAATATTGCTTCTAAATAAAGTTTATAACATTTAGTCAAAGATTGAATATCTGCGTTTCTGAAAATGATGACCAACAAATAAATAAAACATTCATGTAATTCAATTGACGGATTCGACAACAAGTTCAATTTTTCAATCAAATTAATTACCAAGTCAAGTACTGGTGACCAGTTGTTAATTTTTCTACCCGAATCGGCAAACGATATGGTAGATAGTATTTGACAAGTTGTTAATAATGTTAAATCATTGACTTCAGTGATTAGCTCATTCAATACATCTGTAATTAATATATAAAACTTGTCACATGAATCATTGGTACCGTAATTGATCAAATCTAGCAACACATCAGATAAAATACCAATCAACTTACTCTTTGCTGTTTTATCGTCAATCTCGTATAAGATGTTTCTCAATAAAGTTGATAATATCAAGTTTGATCTTGTGTGGAACGTACCCTTTGTATTTTTCATAGACTCGGAATATAATATAGATATTGACTCACAATATGATTCATTTTCAATCACGGTTTCGACTTGGTCATGTAAAGAATACCTTATAATTTGTTGTAAGGAAGTTTCATTTGATTTTTTGATTAGAAAAGACAATGCTTCTGCACAAAACTTTGAGATATATTTCTTCTTTGTTAACTTCAAAATTGGTAATAACTCGGAAAACGTCGGTATCAAATCGACAATCAAATATTTCGATAGATATTTAAATGTGAATGCTAATGAATCAAATGACCATTCTAGTACATTTGAACTATTTCTATTATTTTGTAAATCGTTTGGATTTATATCAATGACTATATTTGTCAATAACGATACAGTCTTCAAATAATATGGCATGAAATCAGGACCCAAATCGTGTATAAATTGAGTCAAACATTCTAATAAAGGTTGTAAAGAATGGATATCGTTAATTGATATTGATTCGTATAAACAATTGTAAATAAACTGTTGATGGTATAAGATCTGAGGCAACGACTGAGAGTTCTTTTCGACATTATCAAAGAAATCAGTAAATACTTTTGATAAATTAATTTCTTTCCAGTGATCTAAAGTGGTAAGGAAATGAGATGATTCAACTTGAATATCAAAGGCTCGTTTTGTCAATTTCCTACTTGGCTCAATCTTTATAGACTCTATTCTATCCTTGAATGAGCTGAAGGCGTGTCTTCTTGAAGACTGTGTAGTTTTACTCTTCACCACCATGGTAGTATTGGTTGTAAAATATATTTTCTGCAGCGATGCTCTCAAAAATATATTTGGTTTATGTAATCTCTTACAAATTTTGAAGTTCCTCAGTTTTTCTACCAAGTAACAACCATCATTCCCCAAACACAATGCCATCAGATTCCACGCCACTACTAAGTCACAATGTTCCTGAGAGTCCAGTACTATCTCAAAAACAGCAGCAACCGTCAAGTAAACCATCAAAGCCTAATAATAAAGTTGCAAAGTCTAACAAAATCGGGTTACAACGAACTTCGAGAACTTCTCAGAAATTGAAATTACTACCTGAGGATCCTGACCTTGATTCTATCAATTCAAAGAAAATCGACGATGAGGATGAAGATGAAGGAGACTCGCAACCTACGAGAGTGTATTCGCATGTCAAGAAAATTACCGATACTCTAGCAAGAAAAGATGCTGAGACTCTAGGGAAACTGCATAGAGATTTATTACCAAGAGTGACTGCTTATTGTACTTGTGGGTCTTATAAAATGAAGGAACTATTAAGATGGTTAAAAGATCGTAAGAGGATCCATAATACTAGTCCCAAGTTATTTGATGAATGTTTGTATACTCCATTCACTTACAAAGATTGGAGGAATGAGTCTGGAAGTGTAGAGGAAGGTCACAATCTTATAAGATTAGCCGACGAAGGAGGAGAAATCGATATTGGGAAAAAAAACGATATATTTATTTTTGAATATGGTGTTGTGATTATGTGGGGTTACACATTAAAAGAGGAAAGTTCATTTTTAGAAGATTTGGCTAAATTTGAAAGTGAGAAGTTATCTGAAGAAGATATTCAAATCGAGTGTTTTAATTATTATATTACGAAATCCTATCAACCAAGAATTTACAATGACTTCATAACATTGAAAGATGATAATAATTACATGTTGAAGTTGAGTATATCTCATGCATTAGCGCAATCGGTTAAGATATCATTATTTGAGGAGTTAGTAGATAACACGATTGAAGATACTCAGGATATTCCACAACAAATAGCTCATACTGGTAAAGTTGAAATGACAAGAGATGAAATAATGAAATCAATTGGAGAGTTATTCATATTAAGAATTAATATAAATTTACATGGCTCGGTGTTGGATTCGCCTGAACTAATGTGGTCCGAGCCTCACTTGGAACCAATTTATCAAGCAACAAGGGGGTATTTAGAGATAAATCAAAGGGTGGAATTGTTGAATCAAAGGCTTGAAGTTATAAGTGATTTGTTGCAAATGTTGAAAGAGCAGTTGGGCCATTCTCACGAGGAGAATTTGGAATTTATCGTGGTTGTATTAGTTGGAGTTGAAGTTTTGGTTAGTGTGATTAACATAATAATTGATATACTTACATACAAATAAGAAATCAATGAGTTAAAGTGTAGACAAGTGTTCTTTAATGACCACAATTTTGTAAATTTTCGAATTTATTCGATCAAAATTAAATTGCCCCGGTAATGTCTGAGGTTAATTTGTTCGGGTAGCATTAAAGTAATTAAATTTCCCGGTCGAGACCAAGAAACTAATAACTGAACTCCAATTGCGGTGGTGCCGAAATCCGTTGTGGTCCCCCAAATGAATGGATGTTCATTACAGCATTAATCTGACAAATTCAATCCCAGAGTAAAAACCAACGTTGCAGCTGATCGCCTGATCCAAACAATACAGGAACAGAGGTCAAATAAGATGGAAAGATACACACACGTTGTGCATGGTCGGAATCAAAATTGGATAAGGGTAGCAAATTCAACTTCAAAAGTCAAACAACAGAGCAGGTTTTAAGGTTTATGGTTCCATGGAGTAAAACATTGTTTTAAAGTTTCTGGCACCAGTGTCTATAGCATGTCTAAGATGAACCTCCTGATGCTGCTGTGGTCGTGTCAGATCAAACACTGTAAATCTTACTATTATCGTGTGAAGGACAAAAAGTGGGTTCCGGAAGGTGATCCGGACGGAACAAATATTATTAAAATGGAGTTGGATAGGAAAAGAAAAGCTGGCTACCAGTTGCATCATGAAAATCTCGTCCAAGCTTAATCATCATTTCCCGTTGAAACTAGAGCAACCTAATCTTAATGTATATTTCCGGTCTTTGCTTTCTTTCTTTTAGATTCAATCATTGTTCTTCAGGTTGATGATGATGGTGTGATAGTGGGGTTCCGATTTCAAGTTCAATAAAGACCATGAAAATTTTTCATCCACAAGAAAATTTTCATGCTAGATTGTTACAAAAGTCATGAAAGCCTATTTGGCGATTACTGATAGAGAAATTCAATTTTGTGCTCTTGTAGAATAATTGCAAAGCTCGGTATCCTGTTGAGCCATAGCAATCTGAATATCTCTAGGACAGGCAATGCAAGTGACAGCCACTGAAGTTGCCTGGAGTTGAATGAACAGAATTTTTATTGTGGTTAGTAAATTCTCGGAATTGAGATAAACGAAAAAAATACGAAAGAATAAAATCGTCACTGAATGTGTAAACACAGAATAATAAGAAACACGTAAAATGTTTTAACAGCTAAGCTTTCAAACACAATTTAAACAGTATTAGAAAACAGAAACTGTAAGGTCTATGTCTCATCGATCTATAATGAAAAGACATACAATTCAAACCTAAATCTGCTGTTGTTTTCTTTCGTGCAAGCGCATCAATTATCTCGAAAACATTTATATTATATGCAGTATATGCATATATATTTTGTGTTGCAGGGAAAACCGTCACCTGCAGCATTACCAAATTTGTATTTGGAACGGACTTCAGTTTTAGTCTGTTTTGGTGTGATTATTGATGTTGCTACGAGTTATGAAATTGCACCATTAAACTGGTCAGTCGCCTTGAAATCCATATTTCCATCATTCAAGGATTTATGATGATTGCAATTCCATATGTTCAAAGAAAACATGGATATCCAATTCCATAGAGTTGCATGCATGGCTGGGTAAAATGGAATTCCTTTTAAAGTTTGATCTTGTTAGTGAAGACTAAAAAGACCCAGAGTAATGAAGAATTTGGAGAGCTGAATAAGATAAGGTTTCTAACAAGAGACATACATTGAAGTTAATATATGTCAACAGTCGATATCCAAATACAAGTGAAACTACTCCCAAAAACTCCTTAACTGGCAGAAGAAAAAAAATAAAATAAAAAAACAAATCAAACAACTGACCAAAATACTACGGAATCCCATGAGTGTGTGTGTATTGTGATTATTCAGGTGTTTTTTTTAAAAAAATAATGTGCAAGTGGAATTCAAATGGAAATACAAATGGATTTGAGTTAAGTTTATATTTTCTTCCATCCTTTTTCGTTACAGCTGACAGAGACAGTGTCTGGTAATATTGTTGCTTTCCCATTGCCTCTTGCATCGAATATTTATATACTGTTTCATCTTTCCATTTATTTGACATCCATTTTATTCCCTTTTCTGCCCCTCCAGTTCATGAACTATTAAAAACAACAACCACCCACCCATCAACGCATTCATCATGGTGGAATACAAACGAATAAAGAGTAAAATACCAAGTGAACGTTGCCACAACAGCAACTCGCCCATTCAGAATAACCCAAATGTGCCGAATTCTACTTCCACGTCGAATTCTGTTTCAATGAGTGCATCCCCGCCAAGTTCTTTGGTGGCTCCTGTTCCGAATCAATTACCAATTCAACACCAGCAACATCATTATCCGCCTCAAATATCAACACCTCCATTTTACCCTCAATCTTTTTATTCAGATGATTCTAATAATAATAATAATAATAACAAATTCCAATCGCATTTGTATCACATGGGTAACGGGCATCATTCACCTTCAAGTAACATTCATTATGTCAGACAGTTTTCTCATTATCTAAACCCAAATTATGCTGTTAATTTAAGATTTGTCAAGGATTTAAACACAATGACACAGAATTGGTCACCACAAGAAGTGGTTAATCATCGTAGATTGGTCAAATTTGATTTTAAAAACGATGCAAATGGAATACAAATTATCAACTTCAATCCTTTGGATTCTGCTGATTACGATAATATAAAACCAATAATCTCATGCATTTATTGGAAGAGTAAGAATAAATACATTTGTACTTCGGTTGATATCATTTTGTTACTTGAATATCTAGTGCATCAAACCTTTGGTATTGAAGAAAAAAACCGTATTAGAAGGAACTTACAAAGTTTGAAACCAACAACTGTGTCAAGATCAAATAAAGATGACCGAGAGTTTTTCAATTTAATTATGAGTATGGAGAATCCAAGACCAAGAAATATTGAAAAGGATTTGAAGGTTTTCAACTGGAGCGATTTAGGAAAAGCAATATCTAAAGTGATGTCTAAATATTATGTTGTACCTTCTACTTCACCCAATGGTCAAGCTGTTCCAATGGTTTCAGCTTCTCCACCTTCAAATGCTTGGAATAGTCCTTCACAGACATCTCATGAATTTCATTATTCAAACAACACATCTATGAACGAAAATTATCAATCAACCATACCACCACATAATGTAATATCACAGCAAAGTTTTCCTTACAACTATCCATCTCAACCTCGTTCCAATTCTCAATCCCTACCTCCAAGTGTCCAACAACCGGTACATGTTCCTCCATCATCTTCAGAAATACAACATTCAAACTTAGCTGGTCCTTCAATACCTCCATTTCCATTGCAACAAAACAACCTTTACGGCTCACCATCATCAAGTGAGAACTCTTTGCACACAACAACTTCGTTTGAAAAATTGCATGGCCATAAATTCAATTCTCATAACCATTATACTCCATCATATTTCTTTCCAAGTAGTCAAGTGAATAATATTTATGATGGTACTTATCAAAGCAATTATTCTCCAGATAATAACTTGCATGGTAGTTTTCCGTTGCCGCCACCAAAAGCACCATTTCCACAACATCCACAGAATGCAGCACCAAACTTACCATCATCAAATTCTAGTAGTTCAATAACACCACCGGATTCATTACAAAATAAGCCTTCACATCAAAGTTCACAATCTAGTTCTGATTTACCATCAAACCCGCCAACAACTGGAGCTCAACAAGAACAACAACAGCAACAACAAAAACAACAACAACAAGCACAACAACAGCAGCAACAGCAGCAGCAACAGCAGCAGCAACAGCAGCAACAGCAACAACAGCAACAACAACAACAGCAACAATCACACCAATCACATCAACCACAACAACGGTCAAACGAAGAACAGTCAAATGGAAATCAGTCAAATGAACAACAGTCAAAAGATCAGCAACAATCGAATAATGAAATTGGTTCAAACCAACAAAACAACCAGAATGTGAATTCTCATAATTTCAAAAAGCATTTGCAAAACAACAAGCATTTCTTTGATTCGCCAAACGCTTCGAATAACTCGAACAATTCATCCAGTTCCAGTCCATCTCCTGGGAAGTCCAATGATCAAGTTGAGGAGAAAGTGCAAAAGAAACAACACAAACATCAGAAACAAAAACAAGGCGAAAAGAAAGACAAGTTGGATTCTTCTGGGTCTAACTCGAATGGGAACGGTGGTAATTCGAACGATGAAGAAACAACTTCATGGTCAGAACAATCGAATAGTGATGATATTGTCTCTGCCTCATCGGGAGATTCAAGAAACAACACTAAAAACAATTCAGGTTCTGAATCGTCAAGTTCAAAAGATTCGTCCAATTCTTATCTATCTTTGAATAGGGATTCCGGTAACCAATCTTCAATGTCGTCGAGATCAAACTCATCAGCTGGACTCCAACAACAACAGCCGGGCAAGTTTACTAGTTTGAAGTTGGATCAAAACGGATTGCTTCATAATGGAAAATCACATTTACGCGAGTTGGTCGAGAACTCTCATTCTCCGGTATCTGAGTATGCATTTGATGAGGACGAGGATGATGAAGATGCATCAATGGACGATCCACAGGATGATGACGCCATGAGTATTGATGAAGATGATGAAAAGACGGTCAAGCCAAAGAGGAAACATAAGAAGGGTAAGATCAACAATAATTCCAAATCAATGGTGCCACAGCCTAAGCTTCCGCCCATCTCACAGTTGCTACAGCCAAATTATAAGATATCTGATGTCCAGCTACCTCCATTGAGTGACACCAACGTGCCCAAGGATAAACTACCTTCGATTAAGAAGGTTGAGAAATGGAAAGATTATTAAATGTGTAACGAATATATAAGAAAGAATTGTAATTAAATCGTCGAGTAACTCTACATGCATCTTTAGGAAATACAGCCAAGTATCAGCATTATATAGTCAAGTTTTGTGAACACTTGATACATTTTGAGCTCTTGATAAATCTTTTATTCAATAATTATTTCTTGGAACTGAATATGGATTAGGACAAGCCTTTGCATTAATCAAAGTAAAGCGCTGTATTTGGTCAGCTTGATAAGGAATTATTTTAGGACGCCACAACTTACACTTTGTGGACTCTACGTTTAATAAATCTGTTTACACCGTGGTTACAAAATAATACAGCCTGTTTACACCGTGGTTACAAAATAATACAGCCCAGTTGCAGTGAGAAAGATTTCGATTTCACGCGGTGAGGGAGTCCTTTGTGCGATGAGCAGAGGCAAATAGCCTATTAGAATATACACTAAGTACATTACTACAACATGAAGAGGTGCTATGATGCTACGGATCAATACTCAAGGCTGAAGAGAAGTTTTATATATTCATATTGTTCAGTAGTCGGAAGATTTTGAGTCAAACTTAGTTTTCCTAACGATACCCGACTAAATGAACTTTCGTTAGTTTTGAAGATTGTAATTAAAGTCGATCTACGGTTTACATGGTAGACAGTTTCCATCCAACGGTGTGTCGAAATCAATAAGAATGTTGACCAGATCACCTTTGTGGTTTGTATTAAAAAGAACTGGGGCAATTGAAATTTCAAAAACTTTAAACGGCCCCATTAATATTTCATGCAAAAGCAGTTATCCATATACTTCTCCACACTATTTATTCAGCACTATTTGGTAAACTAATCTACCCTCTCGAATGTTTGTTTCTTCTTGCGACTCCCCCTGGCACAACTCTACAGCCTTTTTTCATCATACGATTCGTGTTCCATGGACAGAAGATGCGAATATTATTGATCTTAAATAGAAAAGACTTCAGAGATCAAAGTCATGGCTACATATACAGTTGATATAAAAAAGTCTATGCTTTTGTGTATTTACTTTTCATACTGTTTGGCTGCCAGTGTCAAATTCCTCGTGCTTTGAAAATCTACAGTACCGTTATCCACCGTGACGTAATTCAAATAATCTTTTGAACTCTTTTCGGTTCTAGTCTGCTTGTATTTCAAATCCAACTTTGATGACAGTGTGGATTGGATCAACAAATTGCGTGGACCTACAATTTTCACAAAATCGCCATTGCCTAGGATATAATTATACGACTTGTTGCTCCAGTGTTTAGCTACTTTCTCAACATACAGATACACAACTCTTGTCCAATACCATGACATCTTCAACCAATGCAATATTTGATCTTGAGTTGAGAGGTTAGTCAATTGCGGCTTCACTATCGGACTGGGTTTGACTTCAGTGTGGGGGAACGAGTATTTAATGACGCAGTTTTGTAAATCGTAAGGCCCATTCACGGTGATGGCCAACAAATTGTTTCTATTCACTAGAATCTCTTCTTCTTCGCCAATGTTTAAATTGTAAACAGATCCGTTTCCTATTATACCCACTTGCCCACGGCCACTGAGGAACAAATAACCCCATCTGAACCATTTGAACAACCCTGTCTCGGTAGTTCTCAGTAACTGAGTTATTTTAGACAATCTCTTTGATATATATTTCGGCAACTTGACATAATTCACAATCAACGAGTTTCCAGTGTACACTTGAAGATTGTTCTTGTTCAAGATCGCCCAATCGGATTTCCCATCCAAAGACAAGTTCGAAAACGACAGCTGTGGCCGACACCCCACCAACAAAGAAAACGGCGTGGTCGAGGATAGTTTCTGATAACTTTGTAGGCTCATCGAATACATCAATTGTTTTCCTATCAACGGAATGGCCAACGTCGACGTTATCGACGACAACCTCGACACCTGTTGTAAACCGAACAACGATAGCAAGTATCCGCGCTTGACGTATATGGGCACCGACGGAGGCTGGTTGATGGAGATGACCGTTTTAGTATTGTTGATCAATTGGAACTCGGGCTGTTCTAAAGTACGCACCGAAGACACCTCATTCTGATTGCTGATGTTGGACAAGTCAGTGGTGGTGGTCTGGTCAACTAGTTTAGACTGGGGGGATTGGTTGATGGAGATATATCGAACCCCCAGGCGTAAATTTCGTATCATTATTGGCTGGAGAAAAAAAGAAGAAAAAAAAAAAAAATATAAATTTGTATGCAATTAGTTTTTCCTAACAATTGTTTACATCTTCTTCACCTTTTCGGTGCCAGTGCCGTTTTCAATAAACTTCAAGAATCGGTTGCCGTAGTCTTTGGCGGGTATGGCCAGAATGGCTTCCCTTGGGTGTCGGATTGAGCGAATACAAGTCTCTAATCTCTTCTTCAATGAATAATTGGTTAAACAATCAATGATGCCCAAATAATAAATCTCATTCAATGGTTGATTGTCAACATTTGTAGATCGGATTCCTCCGTCATGACCATAGAATACATATTTCGATCTTCCTGGGAACACGTCGTTTGGCAAATCTTGGAATCGGTTCAAATCTCTGGGATTTGTATTTATCAAAGCTGTCTTGTCGGATGATTTGGGTTCAAACACAGATAATTTCGAATTTATATCATCACAATTGCCCTTTTTGACATCATGCACTCCCAATAACAAAGAATAATCCATGACATTACATTTCTTTAATAGTTTAACATCTTTTTCAAGTTGTTTGAAAAATAAACTTTTCTTCTCGGGTCCAAATTGTATTTTATCCTTCCGTTGTAGCCAATTCACATCTTTCAAAGTGTATTTCGATAAATTCATTTCATTGGGATTTATAGTGGTGTATCTGCCCCATGTAGAACCTTTCAAATCGTATTTCAAATGAATATCTCGATGCGGGGGGAATAAATTATTCATAACAACAAAATGTACTTTGCGATGTCCACCACCAAAAATTGGCATTTTAACCCGGTGTAATCCATAAAATTGAGAAATCAAAGTATTGGGCTCGTCTTTGACATGTAGATAATAATCTTTCAACATTCGCAACAATTGCTTTTGCTCGGAATGATGGATAGTTTTGATGATAAATCTGTAATCACGACTGTAATAAAAAAACGATCCTGATTTTCCTGGACTCCCCAATTCCGATAATATATATTTCCCAGTTATGGAAACAAGATAGTCGGCAGGATCAATACCAAATATCTGACGTAATTCTCTAAACACTTCGGGACAATAATCTTTAAACTTGAAGTCATACTTTGAACTGGGGGTCATTTCACTCCCATCAATATTGAATGTTAATTTTTTCGTAGATGCAAAATCTTCATTTGATAGTTTCTTCATAACACCCGAACATCTACTAACAGCAACACGAATACCCGTCAACATGTTGTATGCCATCACGAAATTCTCGTGGCCTTCACTGATTTTATTCCCTACTAAAACTTTTTCATCTTCAAGATATCGCCTACGGATGTTTTTTCTGTAATTGAATGAACTTCTCATCTTCTGTATTTCATACGATATGGGCAAATCTTGGGAAAAACTATTAGTCAGCAGTGGGAAAGTTGATCTTGTTTTTGGTTTTTCAACACTAGTTGAATTTCTTGATAAGGAGGTATCTAATTCTGTGGATCTCAATCTTTTATTTGATGATATTTTGGATAATCGTTTGATTGTGGGTATGGGAGCTG
The DNA here is from genome assembly GCA_030557115.1 of Insectozyma chauliodis. Classification (NCBI taxonomy): domain Eukaryota; kingdom Fungi; phylum Ascomycota; class Pichiomycetes; order Serinales; family Debaryomycetaceae; genus Insectozyma; species Insectozyma chauliodis. The sequence continues at coordinate 43,966 of JAKTVI010000015.1, read as the reverse complement.
TGTGTCTTCGTAAGTTCTTTGGCATATTTTCTTGTTTGATGGTATTTGATGCTGAGATTTTATGTAATGGATCAACGTCTAAAGATAATCGTATTGGTTTGTCGCCATTCAAAGGTTTAAACAGGTATTCATTTGATTGAGACGCGTCATGATTTTCTCCAACCGAAGAAGGTGTAGTTTCGTGGGTATCGTCTGAGATTTCTGATCTTGAGCCTTTGAAGGAGGTTGGTGTCGATGGTAAAAGGTTATTTTTATTGGCATTATTAGACGATTCGTTTTGCACGTTCAAATTGTTTGAAGTCAACATGGGCAATTTTATCGTTGAGTCGTCATTGCTGTCATCTGAGACCTGATGGTTCTGTAGATTTTCCAATATCGGAGCTTTTGGCTTTGACAACACTGATTTTGAGGAGGTGGAGGAGGATGAGGGTGAGGTGGAAAAGTAAGTTTCCTCTTTGATGTTGGCGGGCGGAGGATGAAAGGCTGGAGTGGACGATAGTTGAATCATGGTCCGATGGTGGAATGCATAAGACGAGAAGGCGGTGGTGGAATTTGGTTTGTGATGAAAGGTGAATTTAATTTTTCCATTTGTAAATAAATTTCATTTTTTACACGAAACGAAGAAACAGATGAAACGTGAAACCACAAAACACAAACACCAACCAACCAACACGATGTTTCTCCAATTGAAATGGACCACGACAAGGACCATAGCTGTCTACAATGCTCATCCCACTCCAGACCATCAACTGAGGTCACCTGACACAAATAAACTGCTTTAGTAAGTGCTACTTCTGCTACCCTGCCTCTGCAGATTGTTATTCTCAATTGCAACATTATGCAATTTTAAATAAAACGCAAATCCGGTGTATCAACCCTCGGTTTATGCTTTCTATTTTTATCTGGTGCCATGGACTTTCATGGCATTTGACGCTGCGGCTTAATCTCGGAAAAAAAAAATCACTTCGGATCTTTTCCGATTGATATTTATTTTGTACCTTCTCATCAATCTTATCTTTCTTTCTTCACCATGTTGGGCAGACTCTTTTCCAAAACTTCTTCCATAGAGAAAGAGATAATAGATTCTGGTTTTGAAATCAGTTCGTGTTCAGATACATGTGATTCATGTCTGTCTCAGTTTCCCAAATCGTTGAAATTCGAAGAAACTGAACCTCTTTGGAAGTCAACAAAACCATTTGGTCTACATTTATTAATATCAACTGGTAGGACCGACTGGCCCCATGATGCGACTGGGGAGTCTGGCACCATAGCTAATGAAATATCCAATTGGGCTTCGGAGAAACAATCAAAATTAGGTAAAATCAAAGTCACTGTATCATCGATTGGCTCTGATGAATTATTAATCGATGACGATTATTCACAAGGTAAAAAGGGAGATATTTTAATTATGCCTTATTTTTTATGGTTGAGAAATATCAGCATCAAGGATGTTAAAAGTACATTTGATAATTTAAACTCCTTATTAGAATCAAAAGCAAGTTTAGTAGAAATCACAAAAGCTTTACCAACCTGTTCAAACGATATAAATCAGAGCTATGTGTTTTTCTGTTCCCATAGAACCAGAGACAAACGATGTGGTATCACTGCCCCTATAATGAAGAAAGAAATGGACTTATATCTCAGAGAATTGGGATTGTATCGAGACTATGGTGACACCAATCCCAACGGAGTAAAAGTGGAATATTTAAATCACATTGGTGGTCACAAATACGCTGCAAATGTCATAATATATACGAAATCAGGGAAGAATATTTGGCTTGGGTTATGTAAACCTAACAATGTCAAGCCAATAGTTGACGAGTGTATTTTACAAGGCAAGGTGTTTCCAGATAAAATTAGAATTATACAAAAATTTAATCCAATAGAATGGTAATTTATATTAACAGTTTAATTATGTTTGCACGTCTATGTAAAGAGTCTATTGTAATTCCATTTAATTTATCCAAATCATTGAACAAAATAGTTTCTATTCTTTTCAATTCAATTGACAAATATTTCTCATCTGAATTAATTAATTTCAAATAATATTCACCAAATGGGTGAGCTTCCAATTCTTCAGTTTTATTCTGTTTGAATAAATCAGTTAATTCGGGAATTATACCTGCTGAAGATATTAAATTCCCATCCAAATCTCTTTGTAAGTTTGTAAATTTATTAATTTCAGTCACTATTAAACCAACATTATTGTAGTCACCTTGATAAACCAAAGGCGTTTCAAAATCGCCTTTTTTGAAAAATAATAAAGTTGGTAAACGTTTAACATCGTATTTTTTATCAATCAGTCTATCATCAAATTCATCAATTATATAAGATGCAATTAAGATTTCTTCATCTCTAGTGTATACTTCACCAGCTAACATTTCCAATGTGGATTTGAATTCCTGACAGAATTGACACCAGCTGGCACCAATGGAAATAATGCTATAATCAAAAGAATCAATTTGAGTGTAAAAATCATTTGGTGTTAAATACACCAATTGTTTCTTCTTTTCTTCCAATTGCACTGCTTCTTTAATCTCAGGAGTTGTTTCCAATCTAATTCCAGACAATTGTTGGATGAAATTGCTCAAACTCTCGACATCTCTACTACCTTCAAATTCAACTTTTCTACCATCATCATAAAAGAATAACAACGTTGGATATCCAATCTCAACGTACTTCTTACTCATTAATTTCCCGTCCAAATCACCATTGATTTTAATAAATTGGACCTCAGGATGTTGTTTGAAATTCTCACTGAGTTGATCAAATATGGGTGAAATTTTCTTACAATGACGACACCAATCAGCGTAAAAATCAACAAATGTAAACTTATTTTTGGTGGTTATCAACTTATTGAAGTTTGAATCATTACCCTGTATTATGTTTGAAGTTGTATAACTGAATGTCACTGAAATGTATAGAAAAACGGCAAATATGTTCATTGAATAGTGAAATTAATGAATCGGTGATAATTTATCCATGGGTGCTACCATATGTTTAAATTATTTCCAAATCCAACCCAATTTTACTCTTCTTTAATACAGCATCTTCACTTCCCAGAGATAGCGTCATTCTGCATCATATTTCTGTTATTTGTTGTTGTATATTTTGGTGTGAAATTTCAACTGGTGGAAAAAATCAAAACAAGATGCTACTAGACAATGATTCGTTGTGCTTGTATAATTTGACGTTGCTGCCGCCTACAAACTACATACAGTCACTACTAGGTCATTTTTTTGATGATCAGCAGCAGATAGTACTTGTTGCTTCTAACCATCTTTCGTTGCTCATACCAAATTCAGAAACTGGTAAACTCGAAATTAAGTCATCTCAAAATCTAATTGGAACAATCAACCAAGCAGATGTGATAAAGATAGACAACGTCGACAATCTAGTGATAACTAGTGATTCCGGCAATTTATCTATTTTAAAATACAACAAATTGCAAAACAAATTTTGTTCAGTTCATCAAGAAGAATATGGCAAAAACGGGTGGAACAAAACTTATCCTGGAGAGCATCTAGTGGTGGATCCTCAGAATCGGTGTATATTGATTGGCGCCATTGAAAAAAACAAACTTGTATATAGATTGGAGCAAAATGAATTGAGTTCTCCATTGGAAGCAACAACAAAACAAGCATACACTTTGAGAGTTGTTTCGCTAAACACAGAATATGGTAATCCCTTATTTACTGCATTGGAAGTATACAATTCACAATTGGTTTTAAATTATTATGAGCTAGATCTAGGTTTAAATCATATTGTGAAAAGGGTCAATCACGAAAACAGCTTGCCAAATGATACAAATTATATACTCCCTTTGCCTGGGTTTATTGGTGGAGTATTTATGTTTGGAACTAATTGGTGCTTTTACGAAAAGTTAAACACAAATATAAAGATATACTTGCCACTACCAAGGAGAAAGAACCAAGATTCTGTAATCGTAAGTCATGTGACTCATATAATGAAAAAGGGTTTCTTTGTATTAATACAAAACAGCTTTGGTGACTTGTTTAAAATTGTTATTGATTATGATACGGATCGTGAGATTATAAGAAACATTAAACTTACATATTTCGACACTATCCAACCTTGTGTCAGCTTAAACATTTTAAAAAACGGGTTTTTATTTGCAAATGTGTTAAACAATGATAAAATGTTTTACCAATTTGAGAAGCTAGGCGAAGAAGAAAATGAAAACGATTTAATTTTAAACTCAAGTGATTATTCAAGTCTTGAAAGTGTGAATAATGTTGAAAAAAATTTCGAATTGAGAGGTTTAGATAATTTAGCTTTGATTGATGTTTTTGAAACTTTATCGCCAATTGTTGACTCCCAATTGTTATCGAATAAATTGGTCACATTATCGTCTCATTCCTTTGTTAAAACAATTGTCCACGGTCAACCAACTACAACTCTAGTTGAAAGTCCATTACCTATAACCCCTACTGATTTGTTCACCACCAAATTAACCCAATACTCAGAAAATGACGAATATTTAGTCATATCATCAATTTTATCAAATCAAACTCTAGTGTTATCCATTGGGGAAGTGGTTGAAGATGTTGAAGATTCCAATTTCATCCTTGACCAACCAACTATACAAGTTCAGCAAGTTGGGAAAGTTTCCTTAGTGCAAATATATGCAAATGGTATAAGACATATAAAGAATAAAAAAAACACCGATTGGTATCCACCAGCAGGGATCACAATAACGAAAGCAAGTAGTAATAACCAACAGGTATTAATTTCCCTTAGTAATTTGGAATTGGTTTATTTTGAAATCGATCATGATGATCAGTTGATTGAATATCAGGATCGGTTGGAAATCCAATCACTGATCAATTGCATAACTTTAAACCAAGTGCAGAAAAGTAATTTTGCAATCGTTGGATGCTCAGATGAAACTATTCAAGTTATATCTTTACACTTGTCTTCCTGCTTACAAATCAAATCTTTACAGGCATTATCATCGAATGCGAGTTCAGCAATCATGTTGCCATTAGGAAATCGAACTTATGTCCATATCGGAATGGAGAATGGAGTGTATGTGAGAACAGAACTTGACATCAATGGTAAACTCCTCGATTCAAGAATAAAATATTTAGGTTCAAAACCAATCAAATTGAGCAAAGTCCAACTTAGTCCTGAAATGGATGGCGTGTTAGCTATAAGTTCAAAACCTTGGATAATCTATAACCACAATAACAATTTTAAAATTGTCCCATTATTGGACATCAACATATCTCAAGGATTGTCGTTTGTTAGTGAAGATATCGGAGGTGAAGGGGTTGTGGGGACGTATGGAAACAATTTAATAATCTTTTCAATCGGCAAAGAAGATGCAATATTTGATCCTAACCAAGAATTGACCACTAAAAGCTTAAGGTTGAGATATCAACCTAGAAAAATGCTCGAATATGGAAACAAATTAATTGTTAGTGAATGTGAATATGGTGTTGTACCAATTTATAAACCCAACGTGATCAAAAATGAGAAGGAATCCGTTGACGAAGAATATTATCATGTTTTTGGTTACGAGCGTGACGAAACTTATGCATCGTGTATACAGATCATTGCCAATGATGAAATTATACAAAGCGTTCAATTTGAGAAAGACGAACAACTTACAACAATGGCAAATGTGACGTTTAAAAACCAAAATTATTTAATTGTAGGTATAATTCAACACAAGTCCAATTATCTATACACTTTCCACAAGAAAAAGACCTTGCAGTATCTACACAAGACTAAAATTGAATTAGTGCCTCATGTAATCGAGTCGTTTCAAAATCGATTACTAATAGCGTCGAAAAATACAATAAATTTATATGAACTAGGTACAAAACAACTACTTCGGAAATCACAAACTACGTTTCCCACAATATTGAACATCAACAAAGCTGTAACCTATTTGGGTAGGGCATGGATATGTGACTCCAACTCATTCCTAACGTTGACCAAGTATGACCCTGACGACAACAAGTTTGTTCCCATTGCCAGTGATCTCGTTAAACGCCAAGTGACGGCGATCATCAATTTGGACTTTGACACCGTGTTGATTGGAGATAAGTTTGGCAACGTCTCAGCTGTTCGTGTCGACAAACATGTGTCCGCGCAATCTGTCACCGACTGGACCATCCTTAAACAACAACCCAGTAGCAAGTTAACCACCGTGGTGGATTTCTACATCCCAGACACAATCACCTCCTTTACGCAAGGCTCATTTGTCGACCCCGACCTGGAGTGTATCATGTACCTGGGCGTCCAAGGCACCGTCGGGTTTTTGATCCCCTTGTTGACTCGTTCGGAAACGGAATTGTTGTACACTTTACAATTCAAATTAGAACCATATGTGGATTCCGAGTTGGGTAAAGAGTTTGTCAAGTCTAGGAGCTATTATAACCCAATGAAAAATGTTGTAGATGGAGACTTCGTGCTGCGGTTTTTGAGCTTATCCAATGAGAAGAAGATTTTATTGGGCAAAGACATGAAGAAATCGATCAATGAAGTTGAGAAAAAGATTATAGATTTGAAAAATAGATGTATATAGGAGAAATCAATACGTCAAACTCGCAATAACGACGGAAACTCTAAATATGTTGTGATTTTAATCAACGGTGGTATTGTATAGAATGATTCCGTGCAACAAGGATTGATACAATGAAATTGACCTAAAACTGAACCGATTAACAGATGGATTACCGCCTGGTAGACAACTACTTGGAATGTAGATTTGATACATTCCACGATGCGTTTCGTGTAATTAACAATCTCCGTGTTTTATAATCTAGAAATGCATTCAAGAGTAAAATCTATAAAGGATTGTATTAGTTTTCATCATGGTGCTTCTGTTACTTACATACCATGAGTTCCTGGGGTATTCAATACATGATTTCGTTTTTATTTCTGCTGTCTTGGCTGAGAAGATGAGGTACTAGACCTAAAAATCTTTTGCGAGAATGCAGAATAAGTACGGATGCGATAAACACCTCAAGTGGATATCTAAATAACAAACAAAGACGATAATTCAACTACTCTTTTTACCAATGAACGCCAACCATGTTGGTTTCATTTCGTAGCCGCCAAAACTGTTGTAGAAATCTCTAATACTCATAGTGTTTCCATGTATACACCATTCCCGTTGTTTGATCGCCTTTGAGAATTAATACAATCCTTCCATAGAAATCGGTCCCTCAAACATTTTGGGTTTGAGCGGCTTGTTCAAAATATCAAGACGTTTCATGAACATGGAAGGATTCAACAATCTAAGAGGGCTTTTATTACATACCTGTGAATTCAAGTGTGTTTGATACACAGAAAATAAACAATTATCAGAGGAGTAGAGCCGACCTCGTTTTTGTATTAATTGTCCAACTTTCCACCGTTCAAATCAGATTTGAGCGATAACTGGAAAGATTCCTATAGACATGCGGGGATCCTAATCTAGAATTCTCAAAACCTGTTTGTGCGTTCAACAAACACTTTTTCCATTTCGTTTCGTTTCTCCGATAATTGACTCAATTGTTCCGTCGTTTGGTCGATTCATCAATTAAATCAGATTTGAGCCGCTTGTCCAAAACTTCTGTACACATTCAAAATTCAATAAAACATTTTCAATACATACTAATAGTATACCTCGTTTGATTTTAGTTCGTGTTTCTCCATTACAGAGCAAACTTACTTCTTGCGTGATATCGAAGAATACCATTCAGGTTCTTGTTCAATTCACTAATTTTATCAAGATGATTAGAAGACTCTCAATACATACTCGTGTATTCAATATATACCAATCTCATTTAGTTTTGGTTGGTGTTTCTCCATTAGGAAAGTTAACGTAATTGTTCCATGGAGATTGATTAATCAATTTACCATTCAAATGCATGCTTGATCCGCTTTTCGATGGTGTCAAGCTCTGTGTGATTGACGATGAGTCGTTTAAAGAATTCAATTGAGATATTTCCAATGAATTGACATTGGATAATGAATTATCTCTCGAGTGTGACATTTTGAAAGGTGATGGCTGGTTATTAGAACTCAAGGGTGGTAGTTTTGGCTGCACGTTTGCTCTCAACGGACTCTCCAACGGATGGGAGGTGGAATTTTTATTTTGCTGGTAGACAATTTGTTGTGCTTGTTGCTGTGGTTGTTGTGGTTGTTGCTGTTGTTGCTGCTGCTGCTGCTGTTGTTGTTGTTGTTGTTGTTGTTGTTGAGGATATGTTGGGAATTGTCTGTTTGAATTGGTCATGTTATACATATTTGTTTGTGTCATGTACGATAATGGATTCGATGGCACGGAATATTGAATGCCATTCTTCGAATCTGATCTTTGATGATTGAAAAAATTGGGTTGTTGGGGTGGCACAAAAGGTTGTGTTTGTACATGAGATTGGGGTCGACTAATTGGTAAGTCTTGATTCATCTTTTGTGATTCAGGTAAATTCTTATGTGTAGCCAAATGTAGACTCAATTGCCTTGAGACAGATGAGCCTCGTTTTGTTTTCAGAATTGTTCCATCACTAATTTTATTCAAAAAATCTTTTTTATAACTTTCACTAATTTGCCATTTCATACCTTTACCCGGTTCGTTTGGTCTTCTTGGAACTTTTTCAAATGCTTTGTTTAATGATAAATTGTGTCTAATTGAATTTTGCCACCCTGTTTTTGAATATTTATAATATGCATAATGAGAAGAAATCCAAGTATAAATATCCGATAAAGACATCACCCCTTGAGGATCAGATAATATTGCTTGAGTGATCATTGTAGCATATGAGTAAGGAGGTTTAATATCTTTTGAGTCTTCTTTTGATAAGTCTTGATCCAAATTACTTTGTAATGAATTTGCAGATACTGATGAAGGTGAATGATTCAAGTTTGATTTATCAAAAATATGAAAACTTTTTACATTACCATTGTTTTGCTTTTTGCTTATAATTCCGTTTTTATAATTTTGTAATTCCTTGTATTTTGTTAAACTTTTTTCCAACATTTTAGGGGCAATTGTTGGAGGCAGATCAGGTAAGATAAACATCATTTGTGTTCCACCAATATCTAATATCGCACCAGAATGTAAGGAATTAATTTCTTGGTTATTGTTATTGATATTTACTTTTTGACCATCTATTCTTGCTCCGTTTCTACCCAAAACTTTTAATTCCCAGCATCTCAAGTCCAAATTATAAATAATATTAGCATGTTGTCTTGAAACAACTTTGGCTGGACCCAAATCAATATCTATCAAAGTATTATCTTTCTGATTGGGAATATCGGTGTTTCTACCAATTGAAATAGCTAAGGATTTGACGTAAAAAGTCCAGTCTTTACCAGCAATCTTAGCATAAGCTTGAACCTCAGTAGCAGAATTTTTATCATTTGAATAAATTTCAGAAACATTGGTTTTATCTTCGGGACATTGTAAAGTTGAAATGACGACATTTATCAATTCTTGGGGATCGTTGAAAGTGGGCAAACCGTTCGAATAATCAGTGTAGTTTTCTAGATCAGAAAGACTACGTTTCTTGGGAGTTGAAACCGACGACATGATGACATATGCAAAAAAAAAATGAAAAGAAAAGAATCAACAAAAGATTAGAAGTGTGAATAAGCAGGACAAAAAGTGCAAATTGATGGTGGTGGTGGTTGTGGTGTTAAAAGTGGTGGTTGGATATGGGACGTGGGTTGGCACTAGGTTGTGGATTATGTTGATTGTTTTTGTTTATATTTTTTTTGTTCTTTTGTTTTTAATTGAACTAAAAAATTTTTTCCTGTCTCCGTTTTTTTCGGAATCAGCTTTTCGTGCCGTGCTCCCGCCCCGTCCCCAGTTCCCATCGCCTGCGGTATGGAATGCGCGTGTCAATGCTTATGACACACGTAATGTTACTATTTATATATTTCACGTGTCAACCGCTACCAGACATCAGATAACAGTATCACCTTCAAAGAGTATATGTATTATTATAGATTATCATATATAATGCTAGCATACTGAATAATTGCAACCTTACCGTAGTACTTTATTCAAACAAGTTATTCTCATAGTTTATAGGTATTATGAAGGAATCCTGCGTGGTGTCAAAGCCTCTTACATCAGTAGATTCTTTTATTATCACATCGATGATTCCTTCTTCTTCCTCTTTTAATCTTTTTTCGTTCAATTCCATCTCATCTATTATGTCGAATTCATCTTCTTCTTCAATGTATTCGATATTTTCTTCAACTTCTACAAAATCGGGAGCAAGAGCACTCCATTTTTGAGGAAATTGGATTGACCATAGATATATTATCCCACTATCTAAACCAATTGAGCCAATTGTACATTTTGAATAATTCCATTTCACATCGATCAATTCCTCGTTCGAGCCTTCTAAAATCTTAATTAATGACCCCATGGATGTTTCCCATAAATAAAGATCATGTGATGATTGTCCATGTGTAGATGCTATTAGAAACTCTCCATTATTATTGAATGTTATCGAATTCCATTGTAACCTATTTACAACATCTTGGTATTTGTGTTCAATTTCAAAATCAAAGTTTTCATTATCATTTTCTTCTTCTTCTTGTTGTATTTTATCTTCGTCTTCTTTTTCTTTTTTTATATTTACTAATTCTGATAAATTTATTTGACGAATTATCCTATCTGATGAATTGATCGCCAACTTTCTCCCATTCAAAGATATAGATAGGTTTTTTATATTTGAATTTGAAATTTTTAAACTATTGATCATTTTTAAATCACTCGCATCAAATAGATTTAACCATCCTTTACTAGTTCCAGTGAAAAAGTATTTCCCGTCCCTTGTGAAAATACAAGCTAAAGTCATATGTTTATCTATCTTTTTCAGTTTCTTCACCTCTTCTTGTTCTTCTTCATTTTGGCTCAAATTCAAAGGTTGTGTAGGTAATTTTTCAACTTTTGGAGAACATTCATCCGTCAAATCTATATATACCGGTGAATCTTCAAACAATGACGCAATAAATATAAATTTATTGTCAGGATGTAAACTGGCAGACCATATGGGACCATCGAATTTAATTTGTCGTATAACAGGACATTGATCGATATTTGTGTTGATTTTACTTAGGTCCCATAGTTTAATCCACCAATCTTGGGAAGAAGTCAATAAATACCTACCACATTTCGACCAATTTATCGAAGTGATGGGTCTAACATGACTATATTCATTCAAATGGGCTATTATACCGTTTGACACCGTATCGTAAATAACCACTGATCCGTCTGCCAACCCTGAAGCTAAGTAGTCACCTTTGTGGTTGAACTGAATTGATACCGAATGGCCGTAGTTTAGGGTATTTGCCAACGATTCTGGAAACTCTTTGGCCACAGAAAATGGATCTTGTAGTGACAAATTCATACCGACCTTTTTTTTTCCTGTCAATATGATTTATGATTTATTCACAGCCAAATTGAAATCACCATCTTTGTCCGAATCAACAATCTCATACGACAAGAAGTCAAGATTCGATGACCACTCAATTACCAAGACGTCTTTGGCTTTGAAAAGTTATCAAAACTTGCCCAAACTGTCATTCCAAGATGATCAGTCCATATTGACCAACGTTTTCAAATGGTCCCAATTGACCAAACTATCAAATCATACAACTTCACAAGAATTCATAGACTTATACGGCGAAATTAGGTTTGTAAAATCAACACCGATTTATATTGCATTGAGCACCATACAGAATAAAATTGTCATTTTCAATTATAATCAAGACATTGAATTTGTCTTGAGCCAAGAGTCCACCAGTGACATATCATGCATGAACTTTTCTTTGGATTCATCACAATTTGTGGCTGGCTACACTGATGGAACAATACGACTATGGAAATTGATTAAACAACAATCTGAATTGACTCCATTTTTCACAATACCTTCAATTAGTCTACATTCAAAGTTGAAACAAAATTTACAAGGCCATCTATTCGATTGCCGACTAGTGTATGTCACTTTTTTAAATTCGCTAGATAGAATTTTAAGTATCGACGAGTCAGGTTTAATATTGTTCCATCATGGTACTATAAAGTTTATGAAGAACTATTTCATATCAAATCAGATTCTATCATTGAATAATGTTTTAAATTACGAACTACTACCTTTGGGACCATTGTTTCAGATCACTGATGACTTGGGTTTGATTGCATTGATGACGAAAACTTATTTAACCATTGTATCCACAACCTCTTTAAATGATTCTTCACTACCATTTGTTATCAACCATTTATCAATTGGAAAACCTAAACAAGTGGATGAGGTTTTGATATGCTCATTGAACTGGTATCCAAAAACACAGAATCAAAATACAAGGCTAGCGTATTGTTGGAATAATAACTTGACAATTCTAGAGATTAAAAACAACATCATTGAAAATTTGCCAAAAGTTATCAATAACTCTAAAGACAAAGATAAGGCAATGATTAAACTACCGATTAAAAAGACTTGTAGGTGGATTTTTCAAGATTTGGTCCAGTCCGTGAAGTGGCTACTGCCGCAACAATTGATTGTGATTATTAAAGGCCAAATGTTGACATTTTATTATAATGGGGAGTTGAATCTAGTAGCCGAAGATGTGTTGAATGATTCTAGCATAGTGAACGTATCGAAGCAGAAATTATTGATCCAGTCAAATGATAAACTTTTTATTGGGAAACTGTTAAACTGGGCCGATACATTATTGAACAAATTGACCAATGGTGAATATGCGGAAGCACTTTCATTAGCAAACGTTTATTACAATTCAACTAACGAATCCAAACTAACTATGTTAAATCTACCATTGCAACAAGAACAGAGGGCAAAACTCATCCAACCGATATTGTTTAAAATCATGCAAGAATCTTTACCGCATTTGATTGAATTTGATAAAGAGATTTACCTCAAATTGTATTTCAACATAATATCTTATACTTTGAATATAGACTTACTTGAAGAATTATATGAGGTGGTATCTAATGACGAATTATTTTTCAACTCGTTGGAGCCGTTTATTTTGAATGGATCGTTGAATAAACTACCTCCGTTGGTTTTGAAATCTCTAGTCGAATATTATTCAAAAGAAGGTCTAGGTGAAATCTTGACGGAAATGATCTGCACAATTGATATCGAAACTTTGGACATTGATTTGACTATCCAATTATGTAAAAAACATAATCTCAGAGATTGCTTGATATACATATGGAATCGATTGTTGAATGATTATGGAACTCCCTTGATTGATTTCATCAAAGACTTTCAAGATCAGGAATATTTATTAGAAGAACAATATTTCAAAGCGTATTCCTATATATCACATATCTTAACTGGAAGACAGTACCCCACTGACAACATTATAGAGAATTCTGTTTTTGCCAAACAATCAATTTGTAAGATTTTATTTTCAAGCCAAAAAATTCCAACCATTCCCATACGCGATAATGATGGAATATTCCCATATTTATACCTATTTTTGAAGACAGATTCTTTTGAGATGTTATCAGCATTGAATGAAATATTTGAGGACTCGTTTTTCAACGAAGATCAGAAATTAAATCGTCAATATATTATAGAAGTTTTGTTAGACTTGTTTGAGATTAATCAATTTTCAAACAAGGACAAATGTCAGCTATCTATATTTATCGCTAGAAATTACCCAAAGTATTCTCAATTTATCAGGTTATCCGAATCGACAATATTAAGCATCATCAACCAATTATGCAGTTATGCAAGTGATGATCTTTTCCAAGATTGTGAATTGGCGCTACAAAGTCTTCTTCCATTTTATGAAAGCAATGAAGACGATTTTATCATTGAAAAATTGAAAATTGGGAAATATTACAATGTATTGATAGATGTGTACAAGTCGGAGAATAAGTATTCTCAAGCCTTGGAAGTGTGGTTGAAAACAGATGATAAAAATTTTAAAGATTTAGTCGGCTTGATTGAACACTCTTTTGAAAACTATAATAATATAGATAGATCCCATGTTATTCAAATATTAAAAGACAATTTTGAAGAGATTTTAAAGCACAATCCAAATGGGTTTTTCAACCTAGTTGAAAAATATTGTCCTGATCTACACCAACAAAGTTTGAACATGACCGATGATGAATTGAGTTTTGAATATTTAAATCAATTATTCAAAGTTTCAAGTGTGCAAATGTATATTGTGAGATATGTTGAATTGTTGATCAAGTTCGATAAGAGTTCTGTTTTTCAGTTTCTTGAAACGAATAAAAACAATCTACCTGTTGGTATTGAAGAAGTATTGGTCCGACACAACATGATCAAATCCCAAGCATTGCTATTAGTTATAAAACACAAATACCTTCCCGCTGAATCGTTATTATTAAATCATTTAAAAACAGTTCAAGATGAGTTTGAATTCAAACAATTATTGAAATACTTGTTCACGATATGTGAAGACCCAAACACGTTCCAACCTTTCTCACTGGATCTATCAATCAATGAGAAGATGTGGTTGGACTTGATATCAGCATTGATTGAGATTGCAAACACAACAACATCAAACACCGACTTCTACAACACATGCATCCACGACAGTTTCCGGACTTTGATTGAATACAAATTCAGAACCAACGAGAAGTCGTTTCTTGTGATATTCAACAAGTTCCTCCACGCGTACAACGACCAGACGGTGTTGTCAAACATCCGTACGATCCTCCAGTCGGTGTTTGTGTCGTACTCATACGACACCGAGATTTTAAAAATACTCATGACTATCTTGAACCAGGACATTTATGCCAAGATGAAATGCGTCCAGGTGAGGAAACTCAGAGGGTGGGATATCAGGCACCGCACATGTGCATCGTGTGGCAAGACCATGTTTGGCACAGCGTTGGATCTAGATACCTTGGACCAGCACTACTCAGCGTGGCAAGACTATGAAAACAGTCGGATCTTGTTACAACCACATACTCAAACGCAAGCCGATTTGAGGTTGATCTTTTTCAAATGCGACCATGGGTATCATTTGGACTGTTTGGAGAGATTGAACGTGGACAAAACGTGTCCAATCTGTACCGAATAGTATAGTTAAATACTTGTGAATTCTCCAGATATAACTTTATACACTTCCAATCTACAACCCATTAGCAATGTATATACGAAACTCGTTATTCCCGTGCAGGTTTCATATCTAATAGTGACCTTGAGTCGTCGGGTGTAGAAATGTAAATTTTTTAATTGAATGTCTAGCTAATGTACAACTCTGGGTCTTGGTAGTCCATATCGCTCACTAAACATTTCAAAAACGCCTAATCGATTTTTGAACGCAAGAAACACTTATAATCCGCAAATACGCAATGTAGTTACTTGGAACGAGGCTCATTGTGCTTTAAGTACAAGCTGATACAAATGCAACACCATCTTTGACTTGTGGGAGAGAAAATCGGGCTCAGCATG
Source organism: Insectozyma chauliodis (assembly GCA_030557115.1). Lineage (NCBI taxonomy): Eukaryota > Fungi > Ascomycota > Pichiomycetes > Serinales > Debaryomycetaceae > Insectozyma > Insectozyma chauliodis. The sequence goes on along the minus strand of JAKTVI010000015.1, from coordinate 28,538 downwards.
GTTGTGGTATTTCTAAATGCGTCAACGTAAAGTTTTTACAAATCAAAAATCTACTCTGGAGCCGATCAAAAACAAACGTTGAAGTTGTATAATAAAATTATGGTCGAGTCGAGTCCGAGTTTTCTGTTTCTGAATATCGATATCTAGATCTATAATTGCAGAACTATTTGATTATCTAAGTACATTTTAGCTAGCTTTTCAAGTCCTGTATCCAATCGTGGGGCGAAGTATATTTAATAAGGGATAATTTGATTGTTTCTGCAATCTTTTGATTCTATCAGTCGGTAATCCTAATCAAACAGAGCCCATGAATTTTTTATCGTGTTATTGATGGAAAGTGTATTATCGGCATGTTCGTGTTAGTTTAAAGGCTCCCACTACACTGGCCGTGTATACAACAATAGGCTTATAATATTTCTTAGCATACATTTTCAAGTTTTTGCCTTTTTTTTTGAAAATAAGTAAGCTGTATGAGCTGAAATTAATGAATTCTAGTTCTTTTCATTTTAATTCAATGACTGCGAAGCATCATGAGTCCCGCTTTTCAATTCAAACATAACAAATGGGTCAAAATCATCAGTAATAATAGACCATACATATCAAATCTTTAGTAGTCTACCCCATTCTCACCTCAGGTGCCAATTGCATCCTTGCATTAAATTCTTATAACGTCCCTACATGTTTATTCCATCCATACTCATTATCATTTCCTTGCTGAACTATGTTGCATTAAATTGTTAGTTGCTGTGAATAACTGTCATGAGATGGTTTGCCAATTTAACTTTGCTCTTCGTAAACGGGGCATAAGCCTAGAATATCTCAATGCATGGAATTATAAACTTTTGTGCAACCGTTTCCCGATTTGGACTAAACGTCAACACCAAACAAAAAATAAATCTATTTATAAACAATCACCTTAACTAATTGCCAGGCACCACTTGAAAAAGAAAAAGAAAAAATAATTAAACCTAAAAAAGACTTCAGTTTTCTAATCCCTGAATACTGACATGTCGAATCCATTCAACAACTCATCTCCATTCAACATCTCAGACGATGAGGATGATCTTTTCAACGAAGACGTCAACACTTTGAATCCCAACTTCTCATCTTATGATGTTGTCCAACCACAATCACATTTGAACAATCCATTCCAGTTCCGCAACGCCACAAACTCAAGCTACTCCACTATAGTCGACGACTACAATGAGAAGGGGTATGTTGGCAGGTCAAAAACTGTCAGTTTCAAAGACTCAGAATTGGAGTATCCACCAGTGATTTATTCACCCGGGAAACAGCAGCAGAACAACTATCCGTTTGAATTTGACAATGAGATGTGCGACAATGGGAGCTATTTCAACGGAGACAATTATCTTATAAACCCATTGTTGGATGCTGAGAATGATGAGATGGATCCTTTCAATGATGACGAGTCGTTGTTTTCAGAGACAGGCGAGGATATTGTGCGAAGAGCGACGACGCTCAGACGGAAACACAGCACTCGTGGGGAATCCGACGACGACGATGATGATTTCAAACCACAATTGTCATACTCAAAGACGATCAAGAAGGCGAAATTGATCAATGGGAACTACGTTATCGATGCTCCGGTGCCAAAACTATTGTTGAACACGTATGGGAAGAAGATTGAAGAAACAGGTCAAGAGATGTCGTTTGTGAGGTATACCGGTGCAACTTGTGGGCCGTCGAATTTCACAAAGTTTGGTTACACTCTCAGACAAGGTATCTACCAACCACAAAGAACCACAGAAATCATGGTTTGTATCACCATGTACAATGAAAATGAAATCTTATTGGCCCAAACGTTGAAAGGTGTATTTGAGAACATCAAAGATTTATCCCATAGGAATGATCCTAGTTGGGGCGAAGACAGTTGGAAGAGAATTGTGGTTGTTATTGTGAATGACGGTAGGTTGGAATTAAACAAAAGAACAGAAACGTTGTTATCAAGTCTTGGAATTTATCAAGAAGGATACGCCAAGTCCAAAATTAACGATAAGACGGTGAAGTCACATATATACGAGTACACTTCCACGGTGGGGATAGACTCTATCAATGAGCAAGTACACCTAACGTCGAATTCGATGCCGGTGCAATTCATCTTTTGTTTGAAAGAAAAGAATCAAAGAAAAATCAATAGTCACAGATGGTGTTTCCAAGCGTTTGCACCTGTGTTGAATCCTAGGGTTATAATGTTATTGGATTGTGGTACCAAGCCTAGCAAAAACGCATTCTATCATCTTTGGAGATCATTCAAAGACCCAAATGTCGCCGGGGCATGTGGGGAAATGAGAGTGTCATTGGGTCCAAACAAAAGACTATTGAGTAACCCTTTAGTGGCGGCGCAAAACTTTGAATACAAGATATCAAACATTCTAGATAAACCCATGGAGAGTGTGTTTGGATTTATATCAGTTTTACCCGGTGCCTTCAGTGCGTATCGATACGAAGCATTGTTAAATGTCAATGGAGAAGGGCCGTTGGAGAAGTACTTCAAAGGAGAATATTTACATCAGAATCAACAGATTGATGATGACGATGATGAGAAGTATATCAAGGAAAAGAATTTCCAAGAATGTGGGGTGTTTACGTCGAATATGTTTCTTGCTGAAGATAGAATATTGTGTTTTGAATTGATAGCCAAGAAGAATCACAATTATATATTGAGATATGTCAATGAGGCAAAAGCAGAAACAGATGTGCCTGAGAAAATCGACGAGTTTGTCTTACAAAGAAGAAGATGGTTGAATGGGTCCATGTTTGCTGCAACGTACGCCATTTTCCATTGGACGAAAATCTGGAGATCCAACCATAGTTTGCTACGGAAATTGTTTTTACAACTCGAGTTTTATTACCAGTTGGTTACAATATTGGTGTCGTGGTTTTCATTGGCAAGTTTCTTTCTTGTGTTTCGTATCTTGACTGCAAATTTGGGTTCGTCAGACATGAATTTTCAAATTGGAAAATATTTGGCAATCATATTTCTTTGGATATACGTTGGATCAATAGTGGTTACATTTGTATTGGCATTTGGTAACACACCAAGAGGAACCAAGAAATTTTACCTTGTGATTGCAATTTTCTTTGCCGTATTAATGTGTTATATGATGTTTGCAGCTATATTTCTAGCTGTACATACTGTGACGTCGATTTTAAAGATTCATAGTAAAGATTTTAAACCCATGATGATTTTCACCAATTCAAAATTTAGAGATTTGATAGTCAGTACTGTATCTACATACGTATTGTATTTTGTTGGTGCTTTCTTGTACGGAGAGCCAAGTTTCATGTTTACTAGTTTTATCCAATACGTGGCATTGAGTCCGACATACATAAATGTGTTGAACATTTATGCATTTTGTAATATTCATGATGTTTCATGGGGTACAAAGGGAGTTGAAATGGCAAAAGATTTGGGTAGTGCTAAATCGGTGGGCAAGAATAAAGATTCAATAGTGATGTTTGCGCAGCCAAATACCAGTGAAGAGATGGACCAACAATACAAGAAACAATTGGAATTATTAAACAGTGCTCCCATAACCATCATCAATGAAAACACCAAAAAGTTCAAAGACGATTCATATTACGCATTCATAAGAACATTGACGGTGTTGATATGGATGTTGACCAATGCGATCTTAATTGCAATTGTGTTGAATGTGGCAGGTCTAGACATATTCACAAAGAAGACCGAAGTCAATAGTGATGGGTCGATATCGGGAAATTCACAAATATTCTTGACGATTATTTTATGGATCGTGGCAGGGTTGGCGTTATTTAGGTTTATTGGGTCGGTGTTGTTTTTGGTGTTTAAGAACTTTCGACCACTCAAGTGGAAGTTGAGAGAACGTAAAAGGCAAAGAAGAAGTGATTAGGGTATATAGAATGGAAATAGCCGTATCAACATATCTTGTACACTGATAAAACTTTTTCGATTTCAAATGCGTCGTGTGAGGTTATTCAATATTATTACCGAAGAAAAATCTCATCGGAACGACAAAACAGTAGAAAAATAACGCCGAATAAGAAAAAGATTTGATTTGATTTGTCTCGCATCGGTTGAGGTGCTGCAGCCTGATGCCGGAGTTTGCAATGGGAAGAGCCGTGCAATCATATTTCCATTTGACCAAACCCAATTGATTGTGGATGCAACGGGTATTTTTTGGAAGGGCGTAGACATGGAAGTCCATTTTTTTACAATTCATTTCAAAGTGGTTAAATTTGACGAGGGTGTGTTAATTGAATATAGTCAACCCGATGGTACCATGGATAAATGATGCAGGACACGCAGAGGTGGATAATAAATCTTACACTTGTCCACATGTAAGGTGGTTTATTAATTAGTTTTTGGTTTATCTTGTGCCGATGTGCCTGAAACGCAGTAGAAAATTTGTTTCCAAAAATGGACAAGATTTGATTGGTGTAAATCTATGTTATCGATAATAGTAGACAATTCTTGATTCTGTAATTACACAATTGATGTTTAAATTGTAGGACCGTTTAAAGCAAAATACTTCTATTATCCTTATCATACAAAGTAGAGTAATTTTGAAAATTTATTGTGTTGATGATGATTACAAAACCAATATCTTTTCAGAATTACAGTGAAATTTGCAAAAATAAAAAAAGAAAACACAATTGATATTGTGATCTCAAAGGAATCAAGACATTTATATTCTTAGGTTATGGTTTGTATCGAGTGGCATTGTACTACGAGAAGCTTGGATAGTTTTGCAGCTATTGTGGTCTTTGTTGCAACAATTTGCAGCTGAAAAATACAGGTTACAATGGATAGTTTAATTAGATGAGAAAAGTGGAAATTGCAGAAAGAGGCGCCGGCAAGATATCGATTAGATCATCTAAAAAAGGAAGCGTTGGGAAGAGAAGTAGTAAAGCCGAGAGATGTCGAGAGAAGGCATCTGGGAACTAATGGGAAAAACCACCGGATATAAATGGGAGACACAGTGTTGATGCGAAGAGTTATACCGATGGATAAATTGTGTTTTAGTGTAATGTGGTAAATTTAGTTCCATTACATTGCACCCACACACCAACAGTATGGATATTGAGGGATTTTATTTGGGATAATTGAGCACAGGTGCACACCCGAGTCTACCACCATACTAAAAAAATAAAAATAAAAATAAAAAAACCTCACATTATCAAAATGGTAGTGTGTACCAAATTAGTCCATTCCAACAACAAACAAACAAACAAATAAACAACCAAACGGTAACTTATACGAATGGGTAAGTTGTGTGGGTGGAAACTTGGAGCAACGACGCAGAGCAGCAATTGGAGTTGAGAAGAACCGTGTGGTGCAATCCTGGGTGCAGCTGGTGGAATTTTAAATCTCAATTGGACCTCGTTTATTGCAAGTAGAATTTGACCACACAGATGGCTAAATTGAGCCAATTTGGTAATCTTAATTTATTTTTATTTTATTTTTTTATTTTATTTTTTTATTTTTTAATTTTTTTATTCTTTTTATTTTCTTTTTCTTCGCTTTTGTCAACAACCAGTAAAGATTGATATAAAACTATTTAACCTTTCCTCATTTTCTATTTCCTTTTCCTCTTTCCTCTTCTTTTCTTTTCAATTTGTTAATTTATTTAGTTAGTTAAATTCATCTCATCTCATTCCACTATTCCCTTCATTTCCATTTAATCATTTTTTTAATACCTTCCTCCCACTTTAATAATTAATTTCTAATAATGAGTGCCACGGAACCAACTAACGAAAAAATTGATAAAAACGTCTCTGACGACGAAGACGCAGATATCGACCAATTGGTTCAAGATTTACAATTCCACCAAGGTTTAGGTGACGAAGAAGAAGAAGAAGAAGACGACGGTGCTTCCTTCAAGGCCGTTCCAGAAGAATTATTGCAAACAGACCCAAGATCCGGTTTAACCGATGATGAAGTCCATAAAAGAAGAAAGAGATATGGTTTGAATCAAATGGCTGAAGAAAAAGAAAACTTGGTTTTGAAATTCGTTATGTTTTTCGTCGGTCCAATTCAATTCGTTATGGAAGCCGCTGCTATCTTGGCTGCTGGTTTAGAAGATTGGGTCGATTTCGGTGTCATTTGTGCTTTATTGATGTTGAATGCTTTTGTTGGTTTCATCCAAGAATACCAAGCTGGTTCCATTGTTGATGAATTGAAAAAAACTTTAGCAAACACTGCTTTGGTTGTCAGAAACGGTCAATTGGTTGAAATTCAAGCCAATGAAGTTGTTCCAGGTGATATCTTGCAATTGGAAGATGGTGTTGTTATCCCAACCGATGGTAGAATTGTTTCTGAAGATTGTTTATTACAAGTTGATCAATCTGCAATCACTGGTGAATCTTTGGCTGTTGACAAAAGACACGGTGACTCTTGTTACTCATCATCTACTGTTAAAACCGGTGAAGCTTTTATGGTTGTTACTGCTACTGGTGACAACACTTTTGTCGGTAGAGCTGCTGCTTTAGTCAACAAAGCTTCTGCTGGTTCTGGTCATTTCACCGAAGTCTTGAACGGTATTGGTACTACATTGTTGGTCTTTGTTGTTTTGACTTTATTGGTTGTTTGGGTTGCTTGTTTCTACAGAACCGTTAGAATCGTTCCAATCTTGAGATACTCATTGGCCATTACTATTATTGGTGTTCCAGTCGGTTTACCAGCTGTCGTTACCACTACTATGGCTGTCGGTGCTGCTTACTTGGCTAAAAAACAAGCCATTGTTCAAAAATTGTCTGCTATTGAATCATTAGCTGGTGTTGAAATTTTATGTTCTGATAAAACCGGTACTTTGACCAAGAACAAATTGTCATTGCACGAACCATACACTGTTGAAGGTGTTGAAGCTGACGACTTGATGTTGACTGCTTGTTTGGCTGCTAGTAGAAAAAAGAAGGGTTTGGATGCCATTGATAAAGCATTTTTGAAATCTTTAATCAACTACCCAAGAGCTAAAGCTGCTTTACCAAAATATAAAGTCATTGAATTCCAACCTTTTGATCCTGTTTCCAAAAAAGTCACTGCTATTGTTGAATCTCCAGAAGGTGAAAGAATCATTTGTGTTAAAGGTGCTCCATTATTCGTTTTAAAAACTGTTGAAGATGACCACCCAATCCCAGAAGATGTCCATGAAAACTATCAAAATACCGTTGCTGAATTTGCTTCTAGAGGTTTCAGATCTTTAGGTGTTGCCAGAAAAAGAGGTGAAGGCCATTGGGAAATTTTGGGAATTATGCCATGTATGGATCCTCCAAGAGATGATACTGCTGCCACTGTTAACGAAGCTAGAAGATTAGGTTTAAGAGTCAAGATGTTGACTGGTGATGCCGTTGGTATTGCTAAAGAAACTTGTAGACAATTGGGTTTGGGTACCAACATTTACGATGCCGACAGATTAGGTTTATCTGGTGGTGGTGACATGGCTGGTTCTGAAATTGCTGATTTTGTTGAAAATGCCGATGGTTTTGCTGAAGTTTTCCCACAACATAAATATAATGCCGTTGAAATTTTACAATCTAGAGGTTACTTGGTTGCCATGACTGGTGATGGTGTTAACGATGCTCCATCTTTGAAAAAAGCTGATACTGGTATTGCTGTCGAAGGTGCCACTGATGCTGCTAGATCTGCTGCTGATATTGTTTTCCTTGCCCCAGGTTTATCTGCCATTATTGATGCTTTGAAAACTTCAAGACAAATTTTCCACAGAATGTATTCTTATGTTGTTTACCGTATTGCTTTGTCATTACATTTGGAATTGTTTTTAGGTTTATGGATTGCTATTTTAAACAGATCATTAGATATTAACTTGATTGTTTTCATTGCTATTTTCGCTGATGTTGCCACTTTAGCCATTGCTTACGATAATGCTCCTTACGATCCAAAACCAGTTAAATGGAACTTGCCAAGATTATGGGGTATGTCCATCATTTTGGGAATTATATTGGCCATTGGTACTTGGATTACTTTAACTACCATGTTGTTACCAAAAGGTGGTATCATTCAAAACTTTGGTGGTTTAGATGGTATTTTGTTTTTACAAATTTCATTGACTGAAAATTGGTTGATTTTCATCACCAGAGCTCAAGGTCCATTCTGGTCATCAATTCCATCATGGCAATTATCTGGTGCTGTTTTCATTGTTGATATCATTGCTACATGTTTCACTTTATTCGGTTGGTGGTCACAAAACTGGACTGACATGGTTACTGTTGTCAGAACTTGGTTATGGTCATTTGGTATCTTCTGTGTCATGGGTGGTGCTTACTACCTTATGTCTGAATCAGAAGCATTTGACAACTTGTGTAATGGTAAACCAGCCAAACCACACACTGATAGAAGATCATTGGAAGACTTTTTGGTCTCCATGCAAAGAGTATCTACTCAACATGAAAAATCAACCTAGAGAAGTAATCATTTTATTTCATTAAAAAGAAAAAAATCATTCATTCATATAAAAAAAAAATCAAAAAAAAAAAAAATAATTTTCAACTTTTTCCCCAATAGTTTTTTATTTTTTTTTTCAATTTGATTTTGATATATTTTCCCCATACATTCCCCATTCATTCCCCATTCATCCCCGTTTACATTTATAGATGTGTATATTAATAGATAATAGTTTTAAAAATTGGTTACTGTAGGCTGGTGATTGTAAAGTACAAGAAAGGATTACATGTCTCTATGTTGCAGTATGGGTGCAAGTTGCATCCTCACCTCAAGTGTTGAATGATTTCGATTAATATAACCTTCTGTTGTACTTGGTATTACTACAGAAAGTTGTTATAAACACTTGAGGTGCACAACTTTGGGTCATTACTGATTATTAGAACAGTATGAGTTAACAAAACCTAAAAGCTTTTTAACCCTGCTTATCTTGATATGGATGTCAATCAGGTTATGCTTTTTTAGTTATTTTGCATTCATACTATGATTTAAAGAAATTGATTATTAGACATCATTGGCGGTTAAGACTTTACAAATCACATCACTCAGGTGGAATAAAAAGTTGGTCTCAAGCTAAGAAAAAGTTTTACCGCCAAGTCGTTTAGTAGTTAATATGTCATTCGTACTATTTGATTTGGAAATATCATCATTATTACCAACTTAAACGTTTTAACGATTATATTCTAGTGTCAACTATTTAATAAGAATCAAACAGTTAATAATAAGAAATAAATAATGTCATAATTGTAATTACTGTATATGCTTTGAAAACAGCTAGTCAACTTTTTTACCCACAAATATTCTGCTTTTTCTGAGATAAAACTGTGGTTGATGATAATTTAATCCTAATCCCACAAAGACGTACTATAAGTACCTTAAACATCGATTTGATAAATGTACAAATCTTTACTGAGTGCATTTGTTATAACAACACTAAATGTCTCAGTAACGAAGGTGCAAAAACTTACAATTCGCCTGTTTCATTAATCATCACGGCGACACACTTTGGCTTAAAGAAGGCAGAGTTTTGTATGTAATCTTCTTATATCATCAGTCCAGTGGAGATGGTGGTCCGCGTGTTTAATTCCGGTGAAATGCAGGAAACAAACAAATTCAAATTTTATCCGTACCATTTGTGATTTTCTCATTTGTCGCGTTAATACTTTATAAACTGTTGATATATACCATGGCTATCAATGAACTTGACATGTCTAGAGCCATCTTTGAGTGCTCTCTACCAAACCAAAACGGTAAGAAACCCAACGTTTCTGCAATCGCCAAGAAATATAACATTCCAGAAAACTCCTTGAGATACCGTTTGAAAACTGGTAAATCAACAATCACCAGATCGGAGTCTTTACTTATCCTTCCTGCCAAATACGAACTCGCATTAGTCTGCTGGATCAAGAATCAGATTTTGGCTGGGTTTCCTCCAACTAGTGGTGACTTGTTGCACCATGCAAATAGGTTGTATGATTTTGCAAATACAGGAAGTTCCGCGTCGAGCATAAAGTATAGTTGGATTAAAAAATTTCTCCAAAGACATGGTCTTGTAATTACCAACACAAGGGCTATAAATACTGTGCTGCTGGATGGATTTCTGACTCCTTTGTCCGATCGTTGGTTTAACTTGTTCAAAGAAATATGTCAATCAAGAAACTTAAAGCCTGAGAATTTGTACAACGTTGATGAAACAACATTGACTTTAGATGAAAGTGGAGAAAATTGGAAAGTGAATTTTAAAGGCGATAAAAGAAGTAAAACTGGCGAGCCTAAAGATAAACAATTTTTATCAATTTTTGAATGTATTAGATCCACTGGTGATGCTCTCGAACCATTATTCACATTCAAAGATGATAAAAATGTGACAACTACTTTTATCGACGGACCTTCTGATTACGATGAATGGTTATTTGCTTGTGTTAAAAACGGTTGGATTGACCGTGAGTTATTTTTACAATGGTTAAGAACTTTTTTCATTCCAAAAACAAGACCATTTGATAAAAATGATTGGAGGTTGATAATCATAGATGGTAATGCTACTCATATTTCAATCGAAGCATTTGTGGAATGTTTCATCAACAACATTTATATATTGATATTGCCTGCTCATACTCATCGAGTGCTCCAACCTTTAGATTTTGTCAATTTCAATCTCAAGAAGCAGACGTTTGAAGCCGAAGACACACATTTTTTAATGAATGAGAATGACCGAAAAAGCTTTGTAAATGCTTATTCCGACGCAAGAAGCGATGTATTTACACGAGAGAATATCATTTCTTTATGGAAAAAAAGCGGTTTAATGCCATTCAACAAAATGATTGGTATTGATGGGGAATACAAAAAAGCGTCTGATGAGAAGAAAAACTTTATCAATCAAGATTTCGAAGAAACTTTACCTTCTGATATTAGTGGTGGGTTTTCCACTTTGAATTTGACTGAAAAACCAGATTACTTGGAACCATCTGTGACTAAAGATTTATACCGTTTTGAAACAAGAGAAGATATAATGAAGGTTCTTGCCGATGTTTTTTCCCATAAATGGTCACCTGAAATGAGTCGCCAAATAATGCTGATAGTAGGTCATAATTTTGAAGAATCCGTGATTAAGCTAGCATTGTCAAGGTATGCAGTTGTATTATGGAAGTTGCATTTTGACAAATTGGAGAAGAAATCAATATCGAAAGGTCCTGGTGCCTCACGGAAAACAAAACAGAATAATTTCATTCCAAATTTAAAGATTGCCGACTTTATAGAAGTATGGATTAAAGCAATTAAAAACATGGAAAATGGTAATGTCCATGAGGCGATGCGAGAAGCGCTGAAAGATTTTAGTAATGAAGATAAGCAGTATTTTAAAATTGGAACAAAGATATTTGTAGAATATCCAGCTTGCAAATTTATTGAGAATCACGATTATGTGGGAATTTTGGAGGAGATGGATAATAATTCTATAATACCATCATTTGAATTTCTGAGTGACAGTGACTCTGATTATGATTGGGAAAAAGAAGAACGAGACAAGCAGAAGGAAGAGCAAGAAAAGGAGAAGGAAGAACGAGAAAAGGAGAAGGAAGAACGAGAAAAGGAGAAGGAAGAACTCGAGTATTTAAAAAAAGGAATGGAATATATGCAGAGAAAGTATGAGAAAGAACAAACTTCCCAATCTAAGCGAATCAAGCATCAAAGGAAACAATTGATGCAACTCGAGGAACAGAATGTGAAGTTGGACCTAGAGAAAAAACGATTGACCTTGCTTCAAGAACAAAGCCAACGGGCGATGGTTCCACAAGGGATTGCACAACCGGTAGTTGTTCCCCAAGGGATGGTCCCACAAGGAGTGATCCCACAAGGAGTGATTCCACAGGGAGTGGTTCAACAGGGGGTGGTTCAACAGGGAATATACACCCCACAAGTGAGTATGCCCCCTCAACACCTCCCACAATACCAACCACCACAACATCAACCACCACAACATCAGTAGAGAGCTACAATAACAAATGAATTTTACATTCAAGATTCTATATCCTTGATCTGCAACTTTGAATGTTTAGTCGCGAATACCCTCATCATACTTTGTGTTCCAATCCTAGTTGATATCATTAAAAATATACAAATATATATATGTTATACAACAGAGACCAAAAAGTGTTATCTGATGGTTGATGGACCCACGCTTTATTGTAGTTTGTTTAAGATTCTTTTTCCGTGGGTGGTTGACTTTATCTCCGACACCAATGGGGTCAATATTGTTGAGAGTCGATCAAACTGCGCCGGCTCACACACGTCCAAGCTGGTTTGCAACACGTAGTTGCCAAACGAGTCGTTCAACAACTGGCCAAACTCTGTTGTGTCGAGGGTCAACAACTGGGTGATCAACAACTTGGTCACTTTCAGATCCAACTTCAAGCACTTTTCAATGACGTTGGAGCCGAACTTGTGCAACGAAAGCATGAGAAAATTATCTTTGATGTCATTCAACAACGAGTCCACGCGCTTTTCACCAGATGATGTTTTGTAGTTGGTGGTAAGAACGTATTGCACCACGTAATTTCCAAACGGGTCTACCGATAATGCAACGGTGTATTTCGAGATCATATGAGTTAAAGCCTCAATCTGTTGAGTCGAGCCGTAATCTAAACACCGTTGTATCACACAACATCCATGACGGTGACAAGACACGTCTAAAAGATTATCGTTTATTGAATCAAAAATCACTTGAGTGGACGATGATAGCTTTTGTAGGCACTTTTGTATGACGTGATTACCGTTCAAATCCTTCGACAATAACACAATGTAATTTCTCAAGTTCTCGATAATCAATTCCTGCTCTTTGGTCGTAGTTGTGCATTCAATCAACTTCTGTAACGCTCTTGTGCCATGTGGATCTACCGATATTTTCACTAGATCCAAACTACAATTCGAAATCAAGGTCAAGCGTTGTTGTTGATCTATACATTCAATCAACTTTTGAATCAAATAGTTTCCAAATGGATCAACCATTAAATCAACAATTTTAAACGAAACTTCGTTAAAAATCAAACCAGATACTTCATGATCGTTTGATTCTTGTTGTTTAATCAATTCTCGTTGTAAAAACCTACAACCATGTTGGTCGAAACATAAAGATAATAAATTCCCTTGATAATCCTCAACTTTAGAATTGACGTACTTCAATGAATCCTCTCCTTTTCTATTGTACCCCTTTTGCTTTCGATAGTAGTTGCGATTCATCGGTCTATTCATCGGTTGCCACATTGGAGAACTGACATTTGAACCACCTGCTAAATGGTAGTTGGGAGGATGTAAATTGGAAGTGTCGTGGAAAGTTTGGAAATCTGGTGGTGTTGGAGGTGGAGCGGAATACGCCTGATACGGATTGATCAAAACAGGATGCTGTTGTGGATTAAATTGTGGTGGAGGCGGGGGCGGTGGATGGAATGGTCCAAATGGCGATGGTGGTGGCATCAAATGGGGTAAAAGATGAGGAGGCTGGTTTTCAAATGAGTAGTCAACACCGACTTTCGACTCATTAGGAACTAAGCTTGGATCCAAGTTCCAATCTGAGTTCAAATTGAACTTTTTATCATCGTCTTCATCATCAAGATTCAAATTACTGATAGCACCAACTATATCGATATCTTTTGAAGGAGAAACATCTTCTTTTTGGAAAAAACTGGAAGTCATATAATACAGGTAAAACAGGAAAAAAGACAAACTAAGCTAATATACAAATGAACTGAAGGAATATACAAATGACTGTGGTGGATGTTTGGTGATTGTTTGTTGATTGTTTTTAGTTGTGAAAAAAAAAATGCTACCAATTTGGATAAGAAAAAACTACCAGATTGATCCATTTGAGAGTTTAGCCTTGATCAGGGTAGTTGTTGCTATACTCAATTTTGCAATAGTTGTTTAAGTTTGTTGTTACAGTTTTTTTTTGTCATCAGCTGGGGGATTAAAGTTATAGATGGATACACCTCCCGAAGATAATCACAGGAGAACGATAAAGAAGAGAAAGTACAGTAGAGGTGGGTGCAACGAGTGCAAGCGAAGGAAAATCAAATGTGACGAAGGCAAGCCTTACTGTTATAATTGCACCAGGCTAGAGAAGAAATGCGCTTATCGACAATCTCAAAGATTTAGATTTGAACAGCCCAAAGTCTTGGATTTGAAGAATACCAATAATGCTAAATCTGAAGACGGTTATGTCTACAATTCAAAAGAATCTTCAAACTCAAGTCCAACACAGGGTAATAATGCCAACAATGTGTCACCAAAAAGGTATAAGATCCTGGACATATTATCCCCTGACACTGACTTTTTGAACGATTACAATTGGGATAGTATTGCTCCCAACGATGTCCGCAACTTGTTTGACGATGCTAGTTTATTAGTTCATGACAGTATGGATTTATTCAACATTAATTCTTTTCAAGAGATACTACCTCCTGAATTACCAATCACATCGAGTTATGAATTTGAGAAAGACAAATCTCAGGTGAATAATAATACTTATCCTGTGGTGGAACCCGTTGGGACGTCAATCACAAATTTGGTTGATTTAAGTTTGAAAGACTTTGATTCTACAGAAGGACCACATAGAAATTATTTATACAAGTTGGCAATGAGTGAATTGAGTTTCCATATGTTCCCCTTTGCTGAAGATATTGAGTCGAATCAAGTTTTAAAAATCTTATTAAAATATTCTCAAGGTTGTTCATACTTGTTGACTAGTTTATTAGCAAGTTCAGCCACTTTTCAATTCAATCAAACAAATGAAAGCATCCACGAACAAAATCGTTCTAAATATACTCAGATTTGTTTGAAATCGTTGAGTGAAGCTTTCCCACAACAGAAGGAGAATTTTTCAGCCATGGCCAACGATATTGAGAAATTGTTACTCACGATCTTGGTCCTAACGTCTAGTTTCACTGCATCTGCATACCATCAAAGCTTTGCAATGAATACAAAAACAAATTGGAAAACTCATCTACGTGGAGTGAAGGACTTGTTACTAAAATATTCGAAACTTGCAAATTGTTGTAATAGAAATAAGCATTGTCGTATCAGTGATGGATTGGCGTTGGCCAAAACTTGGTTCTTTGCTATTGAATCCTTGGCCGAGTTGAATGACCCCTTGGGTGGCACTTTAAAGTATGAAAAGAAAAACATTTCAGAAGAAACAGACATTATTAAAATCGATACTGAATTGGATTGTTCAGATCAAGGACATTTATGGTTGGAGACTGGGTATTTCAATAGAGGTAGGAATAAAGAGTATCACGACTCATTAATACGAATAGGGTTATTGACTAGTTCGGTGTTGCCAATATCTGCGCAATTTAATTTATTCAACGGGTATTCACTGGATGTAGTAAGATTGATTGATGAATTGAGTAAATGTCTAGATTTACTTCGTGATCATAACAATGCACAATTATCAGGTTCAATAATTGTGAAAGTGATGGCATTGATTGACAAGGCCCAGAAAAACGAAATTGTTCCCAAGATTCAAAAAAGCTCATTTAAAATACCAAATGAAAGTCAAGCTCATCCGAGTTACACGGGGATTGATAAGATCTTATTACCAAAATCATGTTTTGCAAAAGAGGTTGTCAATGATCAAGTGGTTTATTATTCTTATTTCGATTTGAGTGAACAATTACACGTTGACTCGATGTATTTGAGAGTATTGACAACAAAAGGACTATTAAAATTATCGAAAAAACATCCGTTGATCAAAGAGTTGAAACAAAAGATATTGAACTCATTATTCTTTGTCAAGGAGAAAACTAATGATACTGCAAAAGAGGATATATTTCTACAATCGGAGAATTTTTATTTGAAAAAAGGTTTGTTTGATGCTAGAGCCATGATGATCCAAAGTCCTTTCATCCAAGTTTCCAAGATAGTGAAATCATTGATTGACTTTGAAAAAATCCAATTGTTCTTTGATGGATTGGTTAAATTGGGTAATGGCAGTTCAGTACTAGCGTCAAGAAAAATTTCAATATTAAAAGAAAATTTCGTGAATGGAGTGGAACAAGACGATTCAATTGACGATTTAAAAGACATTATTCCATTCTCATAGAAACGCCCTTTTGGATAATACTAGAACAATAACAATTTCAGTTTTGTTATACGAACTGGTAGCGATACGTACAAATTCCAGACATGCTGCTCGTTTACAATTTCTTCTCGTTTACAGCAAACATTTAAATTGTTTTGATTTTGTAATTTTTCACTTGTATCAAGATGTCAGAGGAAACTGAATTGATCAATTCCACACCAAAAGGGTACCTTCCTAAAGACGAGATTGAATGGGATTTTGGTGGCCCAGCCGGAGCTTTAGGTATGATGGTGGGATTCCCTTTGTTGATGTATTACATGTGGATCAGCGCCGAGTTCTATAATGGACAATTTGCTGTTCCAACTGCAGAAGAGTCTTTTGTCGACTTTTTATACAATTTATGGACTATATTCAAACAACATGGAATACCAACTTTTGGAGCTTGGAGCTTTTTCACCGGATTCATACTATTACAAGGTTTCTTTTATTTATCTTTACCTGGTGTATGGACTAAAGGTCAGCCATTGACCCATTTGAATAACAAGCAATTGCCTTATTTCTGTAATGCTATTTGGTCTTTTTACACTTCTGTGGTTTTAGCATTGGTTTTGCATTTCACAAACATTTTACCAATATATTACATGTTGGATAACTTTGGTGGTATCATGACTACTGCCATTGTTTACGGATTGACATTATCAATTATTTTATACTTGGTTTGTTTGTTCATCACCGGCGATTACCATAGAATGACCGGCAATCACATTTATGATTGCTTTATGGGAGCACCTTTGAATCCAAGGTTATTCAAATACTTGGATTTGAAAATGTTCTTCGAAGTTAGAATACCATGGTTTATTTTGTTTTTTTTGTCCTTTGGTTTATGCTTTAAACAATACGAACAATATGGTTATGTGACTCCTCAAGCTATATTCTTATTATACGCCCATTGGTTATATGCAAATGCTTGTGCTAAAGGTGAAGAATTAATTGTACCCACTTGGGACATGGCTTATGAGAAATTTGGCTTCATGTTGTTATTCTGGAACATTGCCGGTGTCCCATTCACTTATTGCCAATGTACTTTATTCTTGGCTTATCATGAACCAAAAGAATACCAATGGTCAATTGGATACAACATCTTTTTATTCGTGGTTACCACAATTGCGTATTACTTTTTCGATACTGGTAATAGACAAAAAAACAGTTTTAGAAGATCAATCGCTGGTAACACCCATTTAAGAAAAACGTTCCCTTATTTGCCATACTCAGATTTGGTGGATCCAAAATACATTAAATGTGAAAACGGATCTGTATTGTTGACTGATGGTTGGTACGTTTACGCTAGAAAAATGCATTACACCGCTGATTATATTCAAACTTTAACCTGGGCTTTGATGTGTGGATTCCAATCACCATTCCCTTGGTTTTTCCCAATTTTCTTCTTTATTGTTTTGGTTCATAGAGCTTATAGAGATCAAAGAAAATGCGAGAGAAAATACGGCAAGGATTGGGATAGATATTTGGAAGCATGTCCATATATGTTCATACCTTATGTATGGTAACAAGGTTATTTCACAAAACTTATATTAATCTTGTTCTGCTATTGAAATCAATCTTTCGTCTATTTCTTCTGGAGTCAATATTGTGAATTTTCCTTCTGTAGCTAATCCAATCTCAATGTCATTTTTCCTAAATTCTGTACCCAACACAGAACTCAAAGCGATTATGGAGAATTCAACGGTTTCTTTCCAGTCTCCTTTTATATGATCGATTTTCTTAAACTTTTTCTCTAAATACGTCGTTGCTTCTTGTTGTTTTGGACCCGTGGCAACTGCTTTAACTCCTGTGAAATAACCAGCTGGATCACATTTGAAAATCTGGGGACCACGGTTTTCATCTTCGAAATCAACTTGACAAAAAGTCAACGCAACTCCCAAAGGTCTCATGTAAGCTCTTTGGGTATACAATTGAGACAAATTTGCCATTCTTCTAGCCAACGATTCCACTGGCATTTCGTAACCGTACTTGTATCTAAACTCAGTGGCTTCACTTCTGGCCCTCATTGCTTGGGCTCTGGCATCAGCTATGGATCCAGTGGCCACCATTCCAATTGATGGTGTTATCTGGAAGATGTACGACACAGTCTTTGCGTCTAACAATTTGTCAGGTATTTTCTTTTGGGATATGATGACGGCGGAATCCTTCCCTGTGACGCCCAAACTTGTTATGTTTGAGGAATTGATGGCCTTGAACGCATACTCCACCTGGTACAATCTTCCTTCGGGAGAGAAGATGGTGATGTGTCTATCAAAACCTGCTGAATTAGACATAGTGGCAAAATATGTTGGAAGAAAAAAATACTTTGGTGATTAAATGTCTGTCACCAATGAGACGGAAACATTCACCACCGATACGAAAACAAAGAGCCATGTCCCGTTGTACTACGACAATATAACGTCCAACAAGTTGAGCGTCTCGTACCATTTCAATCCAAAGGTGTCGCAATACCATTACGGGGCTCTACATCCAATGAAGCCATTTCGATTAATGTTGACTGACCATTTGATGACTTCGTATAAGTTGTATGAGAAGATGGATTTGTACACCCCAAGACAAGCCACCCAAGATGAACTACTACAGTTTCATTCGCAAGATTACATTGATTTCTTACAAACTATAACCCCAGAGAAGGTGAAAACATTATCGGACCAGACTTTGGCCAAGTTTAATATCGGTGACGATTGTCCAATATTTGATGGAATTTATGATTACTCGGCCATATACACCGGCGCGTCGTTGGACGCTACAAGAAAGTTAATCAATAACATGAGCGATGTGGCTATCAATTGGTCGGGAGGTCTACATCATGCCAAAAAATTCGAACCTAGTGGATTTTGTTATGTGAATGATATTGTATTGAGTATAATAAACTTACTAAGAGTCCATCCAAGAGTCATGTACATTGATATCGATCTACATCACGGAGATGGGGTCCAAGAAGCATTCTACACTACGGATAGAGTCATGACGGTTAGTTTTCATAAATATAATGGTGAGTTCTTCCCAGGAACTGGTTCTGTAGACGAAATTGGACTAGGTAAAGGACAGAATTACGCAATCAATGTACCTCTACGAGATGGTATTGATGATGAAAGTTATATAAGGTTGTTTAAATCAATCATGGAGCCCTTGATTACCAAATTTCAACCAACTTGTATTGTTCAACAGTGTGGTGCCGACTCTTTGGGATATGATAGATTGGGATGTTTCAACTTGAATATTAAAGCCCATGGAGAATGTGTGAATTTTATCAAAAGCTTTGGTTTACCAATGCTAGTCCTTGGAGGTGGAGGGTATACGCCGAGAAACGTGAGTCGGTTATGGTGTTATGAGACGTCGATATTGAACGACGTGAGCTTGGACCATAAAATACCAAATTATCTACCTACATATAACTGGTTTGGACCCGATTACTCATTACACCCACAATTGGAAGGGAGGATAGATAACAAGAACTCGAAAAAGTATTTGGAAAGTGTAAAGCAGGAAATCATGGAGCAAATCAGGTACTTGAATCATGCGCCTAGTGTGCAGGCGTACGAGATACCTCCGGATATAACTGGTTTGACCACTGAAGAAGATGAAATAATAAAGGAATTAAATGAGGATAATGACAGACAGGATTTAATAATGAAGGACGAGGTTAAACCTAGCCAGCTAATGACATAAACATGGAGAGTTGACTATGCTAGATTCACATGAGGTTGAATCAAATTGTCTACTTTGACTAATAGAGTTTCATAAAGTGTGAATTAGTAATATCTTATGAATACGAACTACGACTGACTGATTACATTGACTTAATATTGCGAGATCACTTGAAAATTTCATAAAGGCATTACCACACGTTAATCGATACGTAATAAAACATACAAATATTTAAAATACTTAAGATACCAAGTGATTTCAATTAACTCGTTGGGATTGAGCTTTAGCTTTTTACAAAAGAAATCGACTTATAATCTTTTTTGATTTAGAACAACAGCATTTGAACCACTCTGAAAAGTTTTGATAATTTTTTATAAAAGGTAAGGACAAAGGACGTTGTTGATAAAAATATTTCAGCATTTGCATATATTGAATATCCAGAAACTGTTTGTCAATATGTTTGAATTGTTAATAATTAGCTAATAAAAACTAAAACTGAATCTTGGGTCATTGATACATGATGTGCTTGATTTTTACACGGTGTATGTTCTTACGGCGGCGAGATTGTACAATCCCGATTAATAAGGAAGGCTCAGGACATGGAGATTGACAGTTTTAACGAAGAGATGGACATGATTTGTATTATTAGAATGTATATTTAATGTAAATAGTATTCTTGTTGTATATACTTGCATGGTAACTACCAAGTGTAAAACAAAATTATCAAAAAAAC
This sequence comes from Insectozyma chauliodis, assembly GCA_030557115.1. NCBI lineage: Eukaryota > Fungi > Ascomycota > Pichiomycetes > Serinales > Debaryomycetaceae > Insectozyma > Insectozyma chauliodis. Next base: position 8,060 of record JAKTVI010000015.1, on the reverse strand, counting down.
ATAACATTCATCAAATGACAAACATCAATGGATGTAAGTAAGTTGAACATTGTACTAGATCGCAAGTCTAATAAAAAGATCATAAACAATGAATACAAGATCATCAAAAAAATAGGTCAAGGACAATACGGTAAAGTGTTGATGGGAGAAATATTGTCGCAACCAAACCAATACGTTGCAATCAAAACGATAAATCGTATAGACAAAAAGAAATTGATAACAAAAACGTACATGTCCTCGGTATCGAAAATCAAAAGAGAAATATCGATTATGAAGGAGTGCGATCATCCCAACGTGGTGAAACTATATAAAGTAATTGATGATATAAAATTTGATAAAATCCTATTAATAATTGAATACTGCAAGTTCGGTGAAATTGATTGGAAAAACTATAATCATTATTACGAGAAAAACAGGAAGCATAGAGAGCCATTGACTTTAAATAAAATTCTAAGAGATGTGATCAATGGGTTGGAATATCTACATAAATACAAAAACATAATTCATCGAGATTTGAAACCGTCAAACTTATTGATTAACTCCGATAACACCATCAAAATATCCGATTTTGGCGTCAGTTTGATACTTGAAAACAATGCAAATGACGCCAAAGAATTGTCTAAAATTATGGGCACTCCAGCGTTTTATGCTCCCGAATTGTGCCAATTTGTGAATAATCGATATTCAATGATTACTAATGAAAATCATCAAGCCAATAAAATAAAAATAGATTATAGAATAGACATATGGAGTTTAGGAGTAATTCTTTATTGTTTGATGTTTAATGATTTACCATTCAATGGGAAAAATGAATTTGAAGTTTGCAAAAATATAGTTTTTGAGGATTTGAAATTCCCAACAATTAGACATTCATCAAAAGTCACTGAAAATGATATTGAAGAATTGAAATTGGTCAAAGATTTAGTGAAGAAATTATTAGTTAAAAACCCAGAGGATCGAATTGATATTGAAAATATCAAAAAGCATCATTTCACGATTTTCAATTTGAATGATTCTGAAATAAAAAAATTTTCAAACTTTAATAAAGCAATATTTAAAGATTCTGATTGTAAAAGAGAATTGAGTAAAGATGATGTTGGGTTATCTACTAAAATTAAGAAGTTTTTCATCAAGACTAATACATCCAGTCCACCCACCTTACCTTTAAATCTACCACCTCCATTAACAAACAAGATACCGCAAGGAATTCCGAAATACCGAGATCTACAACACGTGGATGATTTACTAGATTCTTATTTAGATGATTCATCCTCATTAGGAAGTGATGAGGAAGTACAAGTGGATACGTCAAATATTTTAGCGGACTTGGATCTATCAGAAAAACATAAACCAGAGCCGTTGTCTCTCAGCAGTTTTTCAGACGCGAGTGTATTATCCAATCCCCATACTCCCACGAATAACAATGTTACTATAATCGGAGAATGTTCACCGTCGAATTCCACTCAATATTTTAGTCCATCTCAAAGATTTTTCAATAAGAATAAAGATTTGGATACGCTGAAACCAACTATAATATCCCTATCATCGCCAGGCAACCAAAATGTCAAAAAACACCTCGATTGGATCGAACCACCGTCGATATTTAAACCAATTAAAAGCGAAAAGGATAAAGAGAATGTTGGGTTTGAATACGGGTTGAGAAAAATCCCCTCTAGTTCTTCGTCGTTAAATTTGAATGCTTATTTAACTGATGATTCCGAGAGTTTACATAGTATGCAATCAATAGGCTCAACAAGGTATAGTTTAAAAAGGAAAGAAGTGGCGAAAAAAGAACCAAGTACTAACCACGATGAGGAGGACTCGACTTTTGTGTTTGCCGAAGATAGTGATATGATTAATTATAACGACATGAATGAATACTTAAATAGTTTGAATTGACGAAATATATAAATGAATCACAAGAGAAAGACAGTGGAAATTACCATGACAACCAGCACCACTTATATATTATCGACAGGAGAATGTAAACAAAAGACAAGGATAATTTGTAACTGTCAGATGACTATGTGACACTGTTTCATGACCGATTACCCCATTGGTGTGAAACATCAACAGACACTGCAGTGTGCATGAAATAATAATAAACAACCGAGTGGTCACGTGTGCACAATTAGTAGCGAAAAAAAACAAAGTGTAAACATAAACAAAAATAAACCGCGTTTCTGGAGCCATGTAAAGGTTACAATCCCCAGCAACTCAATTATGAGATGGGTTGCCGTACTTAGCGCACATACTGGTTGCAGCTGGTTTTATTAAGCACAAGTGTAGCCGAGTGTTACACAAAGCCAATGGATCGATGCAAAAAGCTTCTTTGGGATTGTTCTACAGACAGAAAATGGAAAATGATAATAAATGTGGAATAGGGAGAAAAACGCAACAGCTGACACATTTTCAATGATGGGAAGCTAAACTGTCACTGTAGGAGAGTAATTAACTGACAACCTTGTTGAAGAGTAGTATAAGTTTGTATAGCCAAACAATAGAAAAGGTTGAAAGTTGTCAATTGCAAAGTTTCCAAAATGGAATTACAAATGAAATCGCAAACTGAAATTTAGTTGGCACAAAATGATAGATTTACCAGAGCAACATGGTTATTATTATTATTATTATTGCGATTATTATCTGTCTCTATTTATATTTGTAATTACACTTTCCATCTCAAATATTTTCATCCACCTCCATCTCTCGCCAACCACCCACCCACCACTGCCCACTCCACTCCACCATTGGTTCAACTTGCCTTCTTTTTCTTCAGAACCACTTCGTCTTGTCATGATCCACAATGATTCCAACGCCATAACTTCCCCAATCGACTCCAGATCAAAGAGAAATCGTCCACATAGTCTTTTTTACGATCTGTCTGACTATGATGTACAAAATAACCACCACCTCACCTCGCCAAAGCAAACTAATAATGACTTACCAATGCATTCTCCTCTATTCAATAAAACACCATTCAAAAATTTAACAAACCTACCTTCTTCTATTAAGAGAAATACCAAAAGTTTGACCAAATCAATGACTGAAGCTGTTACCAAGTCTTCTCACCATTTTTTTGCAAATCTACATATAGCATCAAAACCTTTGGACTCCAATAATATAATTAACGACGATGATAATGACCTTAATGACACCAATACTAATACTAATGATAATAATATTAATAATAATAATAACAATAAAACTGACGATGATGACGATGATGATGACGATGATGGAGAAGATACTTTTGATACGATAAATATGGGATCTCCTGTTCAAAGAAAATCAATAAATACTAATAAACCTCCAACCACAACTTCATCAACATCTTTAACTTCGTCCGCTAGTAACAAACAAACTTTAACCATCAGAAGATTTCACTCAATGTGTCAAACAACAAAAGAGATTGAGAGTTTTAAATTACACGAAGATAACTCAACTTTAAAATATACCTCCATTGAAACTTTCAGCCTGTCAAACGACATGATGCCGCGTATAAACGAAGATCAATTATTCAAGATTCTTTGTGGCGACCATAATTCAGAATTTGACGACTTTGTGATTATTGACTGTAGATTTGATTACGAATTCCAAGGAGGTCACATAATTAATGCAATAAACATTTCATCTAAAGAAGAACTAGAAGACAAATTCTTACCAATTGAGAATGGTAAAAATCGGTTAATTATATTTCATTGTGAATTCAGTATATTCAGAGGTCCAATCATGGCTCAACATTTAAGAAAATGTGATCGGAAATTGAATAAAAACGTGTATCCTTACTTATCATATCCTGACATTGTTATATTGGAAGGTGGATACAAAAGCTTTTTTAACAAGTATCAAGCAATGTGTCATCCACGAAACTACATTGAAATGAAGGATATAAAACATGAGAAATTGTGTGAATATAATTTGAATAAGATTAGGAAAACTGATAAATTGTTGACAAGAGCAAAATCTTTCACCAATAACATTAATTTATCAAATGAAAACTACAATCATAATAGATCACAGTCAGTGGGTAAAGTGCTCAAACGTCAAAAGTCACACACAAAAGTGTTGGAGACAAGATTAACAAGAGCAAATACGTTTTCCTTCGACCAATCCATATTCAACACGTCTTCGTCCCCAATCACTTCACCAATTTTAACAGAATTCCCTATGGACGAAATTGACTCAAGCCAGAAACCAAACATATTACAACCACCAATCACTTCATTCAGAGATCCTCGAAAAGTGTACTCATGCTCTTCAGCTTCATCGATCAATTCCTTCACTTCTTCAAACTCAGATTGCTCCAATCCAGTTGAGAATCGATTTTCAAACTCATCAATTGAATCTTTAAATGAACCATTCACGTCCTCAGCATCTTCTCCACATGACATGAATGATGACTATTTTCCAAAGCAGAGAAACTCGTTGATAAGACCAATGTTGAGAAAGCCAAAAAGCATGCTTCCCAATTTACCCATTGCAAACACAAAGCCTACGCAATTTCAGTTCCCTCATAAATTGACGTCATCCAATTACCACCCACCGCTGTCGGTGTATTCGATGTCACTTTCGTCTCCGTCGATAAGCTCGCCGTTATCGACGCCTACCACCGCTTTTGAAAACTTTTCATCGTCATCGTCATCGTCCTTGATTGACCCGATAAACGACGCGCCGGTGGACTTCTCTATCCCTATGGCGGGAGGGCACCCGGGCCATAGAATCCATTTGCATAAACGGTCGGGCTCATTGTTCAATTCATCATCTGCTGGCGGAGGGTTGTACAATTTCAGTGCGTTGGAGATCAATGAAGAAGAAGAAACCCAAGATACTTAGAGGAATAACTAAGACGATAGATATTTATCAGTAGGAGAATATGAATAAACGCAACTCAAAACAGATAGCTCATTGCTCTAGGTTTGATACTCTTTTTTCACCAATTTCGAAATTCTACTCTCATAAGCCAAAAGACTCTGGGTTCTATGTGTTCGTGAAGTCAGGCACACGTGAGTGAATACGCCCTTTGTATGTCGATATAACGGACACCTGGTGGACGATCTGGGGCACAGATCGCCGCTTATAAGCACTGCCAAGGGCCCAGGAAAAAAAACATTGCACGTCAAGTAATTATACCTCTTGCGTGTAATTTTGTCAAAACATGGTTTTGCCAGTGCGGCCTACTAAATGGTTAAGCTTTAAATTCTGATGATTCATTTGATGGTTTCTTGAATATACTTCTCCATCTTGATGATCTACCAAATGATTTTTTAAAAAATTGTCCAGCTCTTGCTTTGTGACAACGCCAGATGTCTTTGTAGATGAATCACTAAAAACACTATTCAGTGTCTTACAAAAACAGTGAAATCACGGAACCCACCAGCAGCTGTGGGTAAATAGTTGTAAGTTAACAGTTAACAATCGATGCACCATAACAAAGTTAGTTGAGTTTGGGATGCTTGCTTGAAGAGATCAAATCAGGTGTCAAATTGAGACGATGAAGTGATTCCAAATTGGAGAGTCCAGAATAAAAGTCAATGGTTAACCTACTAATCGACAATGTTTTCAATGAAGAAGAGTATACCAGACAATTCATTGTCAAAAGACGTGGTCCGGGAGCTGACTGTGTCAATATCACTAGATATCAGATTTGTTATGCTAGTACATAATGTTATGCAACCCATAGAAACAGAGAGAAACTAACAAGAGTTTTTGTAATCCGAAAACAATCTTGATTCAAATCTCAAAAACATAGACAGCACTGTTGAGCCTGCTTTGATACATTTATTATGTTACTATGGCCTGGGTCATATATGAGAATCCTTTTTAATTTAGAGTTGTCAATCAAAAACGAACATCTTTTTCATATTGGAAATGTCATTTCGAGTACACCAATAGGGTCAATGGCTTGAATTAAACAGGGTCTAACCACCTTTTACTATTCATGTGTGCTAAATTCGAGTTTGCTACTAGAGCAAAAACGGCAGATTTTACAGTCCCACTAGAACTCGATTCTTTTTCACCCTCACAAGCTTCTGCAATGGCATAAATTAAGTCTCCAGCGCTCTTGTTCAAGTGTCTCGTGTCTATCTGCTACTGTTATTTCATAAACAATAAATTATTTTACTCCAGATATGACAGGCTAACGTAACGCTTTGGTTTGTATGGCACTGATTTACATTTGATTGTGAAATGCTACAATAGATATTGCTTGTTCAGTATAGTGGGCGCTAAATTAGTCAGTCGCTATTTTGCAGCCAAACAAAAGTTTACAAAATTTTTTGTTTGTACCACTGTTTCACAAACATGTATTTCTCATTTAACGTTTACAAAGTTATTATTATCTTTCAAATTTTTTACTTTAACCTCGAATTCGGTTCTAGCGGTGTCTTCGATGCTGTCTGTGGAGGTTTAAGCTCATCCAGAGCTGGCGCTGCAAACGCTAATGCAACTGAAATTGAACACAAAGAAGAAGGTTCAAGCAATCAGAGCCAAGCCAAAGAAGGTGATGGTTCAATTTGGAAAAAACCAAAGAAGTTCTTTAGCGGTCTTTTCAATAAGGGAATGTTCAAAAAACGTATCACTTCTCAACAACCCGAAGCGCTTAAAAGGTACAGATTAATTTCGAATCCTTATAGCACATTCTCAACTGTCAGTAGTCAGTCTGATTGGTCTGAGAATATTTCATACGACGATTATGAAAATTATGGCTGTGAAGTTCCTTGTGATGCAATCACAGATGAAGCTGAATTCTATAATAGTTTCAAAGAAATTCCGGCTCAAAAAGTCGAAGTTGGAGATGCTAATAAAGTAGAACCTGAAGTTGAAAAAGTCGAGCTTCAAAAAATTGATAACGATTTTGAATTACTTGATCAAATGTACAGATCTTGTATTGAGACTAAAATCAAAGAAATAAAGTCTTTAAAGAAAATCATCAAAAAGGCTGCTTCTAAGATTGAAGAAAATAAATCAATCATCAAGGAATTGGAAAAAAATTTCATTGATAAAGATGATTCAAAGATTGCAGATGAAGATTTTTTAGATTACGGTGACTCTTCTAAACACTTTTGCCATGAAAATTTTGCGGTAATGGAGGATGAGGATGTTATATTACCATTAAATATATCATCAAAATCGAAAATTAGTTCAACTATTGACCCACCAGACCAACTGTTGGAAAGCTGTCACGAATCGTCAAGTGAGTCACCCGGTGAAATTTCTAAAAAGACATTAGGTGAAATTTCAAGTAAAACACTGAACAATTCTATTATTGATACATTTTCAAACAAAATTGAACATGAAAAGGAAGTTTCAAGAAAGAAGAATTGTGACATAAACAATATTTCAAAGACTGATGAAAAGCATGTTGCAAACATCAATGTAAACACAAATGCAAATACTCATGCAGTTCAACAAGAAACTGCTGGACAAGATTCATTGGTGTTATTTGATGCAGATCTGGAGCTTGAAAAATTATCTGAAAAACATCTTTCATACGACTTTGTGAACAATAGCGATTATGAAGATTATGGAATTGAAAATGAAATTTTAGTCAAAAAAGTCAGGGTTGGATATTCTAATCAAGCTCAACATGGCAGTTCGATCAACTCGAACAACGTCGTCGTTGAAGCTAGGTTGGCTCATATTGATATGAAAAAAGAGAATTTTTTTAACAGGATGTTTAAGAAGATTAAATACAATCTCCTTCCAAAATTGAACAGTGAAAATATATTTAAATCTGATACAAATAAGAAACGAAGGCCATTAAAATCTGCTATGAAATGTAAAAGCACATCCAGGAAAAAAAAGGATAGTCGGCATGTCAGATTTCTTTTGAGTGAAGGAGTTGTAACACCTCAGCAATGATCTCTTCATTTGAAAATTTTATAACTAAAAAATAAAAAAAAAAAAAAAATTAGAAAATTAAAAAACTACAAAAAAAAGAATATCAAAAAAAAGAATATCAAAAAAAAAAAAAAAAAAAAAAAAAAAAAAAAAAAAAAAAAAAAAAAAAAAAAAAAAAAAAAAAAAAAAAAAAAAAAAAAAAAAAAAAAAAAAAAAAAAAA